>MU185891.1:38665-69059 GCA_016904865.1 Pissodes strobi | reverse complement strand
ATTAAATCGTTAGATTTGAAAACGTGTTCAGAAATGGTTTTTGAACACTTTTAAAAATGCGATTATTTTCACGGACTTGTGACGCCTATGTTTTTGTGCACAATTACTGTAGACTTTAACATGGGGTAGATTGACTCCAGCGTCGATGGCTTCATATTTTTATTTTTCTTGTCATGGAAGTAATCCAGCCAAAGACATATAAAAAAACTAAACAGAGCAAGTCATTCATAAATTACCAAATGTTTACATGCCAACATTAGAAATATTAATGTGAAGAGGGGATAAAGTAAAGAATGAAAATGATGAAGATGGCGACTGAAGCGCGTCATACATTTCATTCATGTACGGCCGCAACGACGCGCCTGCGTAATGTTTTACCCGGCGGAGCGCCGGCCGTAGGCGTAGCATTTTAGGGGACACCTATTTAAATTGAGGTAAAATTGAAATAAGACTGCTGACAAGCAGAAAATAATAAGCTATTACAAAAATAAATGAAAGAATAATTTATTAATATTGAAAATACATTTTAAGTTACAGTTCGGGACAAAACCAATTTACGTTTAATTGATAATTAATTAAAGGATTGATTACAGGGTGTCGCTAGCCGCTGTACCGGTTTGCTTGGGAATAATACTAATTGTATAAACAAAGGAAAAAACAAATTTCATTCATTACGAAATAAAATTAATTTGGCGTTCATACTTTGTATTCTATTGTTACCTCATGATGAATCCTTATTTTCAAGTAATGTCTCATGACGAGTTTTATTAATTCCTGGCTGTGGCCATCGATGCACGATTCTTCAAAAAAGTGATCGCCCAAATGTCATATATGCCACTTGACAAAGTATATGATACACATATTTTATAATTTCGTTAAAAACATTTGTTATTTTATGGAAAAATCTAAAGTATTTTTCGGGTCCAGTTAATAATAGCGCTATCAAAAATAACAAGTTTTCTAAAAAATAACAAGAAATTAAGTATTCTATATTAGTAGTCTAATGGGAAAAATGTGGAATTTTTTTCTTTGTGTTTTTTAACCTGAAAAATATTTGTACAGGATCTCTCGTTACGTTTGGTGTTCTAATATTTGAACCGTTCATACTTGGCTCTCCGCTCGTTTCGGGGGCACAACCAACAAAAACTAACCCAAACTAACTCAAAATATGGGCGAAAATATTCTCCTGAATTAATTTCCATAATAAAGACAATTGACAATACACAAAAAAACAAAACGAAACAAAGCTAAATCGCAAAATAGAAAAGGTTGACAAACGGACGGCGGAATGTCAGTCACACCATCCCGCCGACCAGGAAACAACTATATTTGAAGCGTTAATTAATTTTCCATAACTTTAGCAACTAATAATTTTGATAAAGAAACATCGGATTCTATCAACTTACGACACTTTAAACATATAATGGCAAATAAGAAATAGTTAAAGTAGGTACTTTTCAAATAAGGTTCGCAGTGTACGACTATCAGTTTATTTACTTACGCATGGAATGTAATATTTGGGTTTAAATAGTCTATTTCACAACATATGAAGCACTGCCTAAAAGTAGAATTCAAAGAGAATCGTCCAATTTCCAAATAACACTTAATTAAATCCACTAACACTGATATGGAAAAAACGCGATAGCCAAATAGCTGTTTTGATGAAGATAACAGACAGTTTCTTCTAGATGGGTGCCGGCTACGCGACGTTGTCGGCGTGTGCGGCATGAGGGAGTGAACAATGTGAAGTGGTGGAGTAGTGACATGGGGCCCAGTTTACATAAAGTTTCTAGCGGAAAATAGGTGTAGCACTTCGAAAAATTTATATTTTTACATGCTCTATTTTCTAATAAATGTAATTTTTCCCTCTCTTTATTAAAAACAAGCTCTAAAAACGGAACAAACTTCACTTTTTTGACAACTTTATTGACACCACAAGTAATTATTACTTTGACATCGTGAAAATTATTTGCCTACTATTTGTTTTACTCAATTATTTTGATTTAGGTTTGACACTGACACTAGGAAAAGAGTCGAAACGCAGGATCAACAGAAATGATACAATTTCGTAAAAATCTTACAAAATGTTAAATTTCATGACGATTTGATCATTACGTTACAAAATTAGTGTTTGCACCACTGGCGAAAATTTACGCCCATAGCTGATGACCCAAATTAACCCAAACATCCTTTAGCTGCAGGCGTAAATGTAACATTTTACATTTACGCCCGCAAATTCTAGGGAGTAAAAGTAAATTTGTAATCCCTAGGAATTAAATGGGGCAGTTTAGTATTTCTTTGGAGGGGGGGGGGGGGGGGGGGAGTGAAATTAGTCCCGAAATTACAAAAATAGATCTCATAGAATCCAAAAAAGCTATCATACATCATATCATTGACATATTTATATATTTTTCAACCAGTTTGGGTAAAGTTTTTTTTTATAAACCAAGAGCTTTATATACATTTTATTTATTAAGTGTATGAATAGTAAAGTTACAATCATTCGCATTTTTCAAATGAACAGCGAACACTAACTGCTTTAATTCGGTACGGTTACGACTGTAGTATTTGGTTTATCTAGTTTTTGCCCGAGGTCTGGAGAAAGGCAAACAGAACCTGTTGATGTATTAGGTTGTGTAGACTTTTGCGAAACTTTAGAGGTACGGGTAACTTGGTTTTGCACAAATAAATTTGTAATTCTCCTTTTATTTTGAAACAGCTCATCCAAATATCTTTCCACTACTTTGGAAGATTTTAAACTCGCATGTCACTCAAGAATCGGCAAATATGGTGGCTGAAGATATTCTAAAACAATATCCAGGTCTGGATTCCGCAGCTTTAAAAATGCCGCCACTTCAGATGGCATTTTGCCAAATTTGTTTATCTCAAGGCATTGTATAGGGTAATTATTATTTTGATAGTTTAGAAAGAATCTCCTCTGATAGTATAAATTTTCTTCTCCAGAAACCACCAAGGATCGGCTTTCATGAGTTTTAGTATCCGCAATTTTAATCAATATTATAGAATCTTTTTCCTCGATATCTAAGAATTGTGGCGATTTTGATTAAAAAATATGTTTCGTTCCGAGCGTCACTAACAAATTTTTCAGTCGCTTGCCAGTTAAAGTATTAGACTTTTTTATTTTTATCCCACGCTTTTTTAAGGAATCCAATTACTTTCAAAAACTTGCTTATATCCACGATATATTTTTTTATTTTGAGCGTCCTTTGCAGCATTCATAAATTTGACCATAGAGTGGAAGGTTTAATGTACTTTGGAAGTTTACAAAAAAATGCTATAGTGTAGAAGTTCTTCACATTTTTCCTCTAGATCTTCTTCTGAGTTCTTGACTGGCGGCATAGGTTGAACACAGCCGGCACCACGATTTCACAACTGGGCAGTAGCTGACCCAGTAAAATCTGTCGCGGATCTTGTGAATCGAGTTTTTTTCACTCCGAGATGAGCAGCAGACTTTCCATTATAAACTTCATTCAGGACTTCCGATATCTTCTTCTTTGGTACCACTAAATGTGTCTGCATTACTTTTCCATCGGCGCTTTCCTAGGCTCGTTTAAGAAGTCAATTTTCAACTACCAGGGAGTCCCACTGAGCCCACAGAGTTTTAAAAGTATACTCCTTCGTTGAAATATCTCTCCAGCTTGGTCTTGGTTGATGTTCTTTTTTAGGTTTTTGCAGTAATGATATTTCACTATCCTCAACCTGATCCTTTCTAAGTTGCTCTGTTTACCACTGCTGATCAACCTGATTTGTTGTTCTTTGACAATGTTAACAATTATCCTCGCAAGGTCTTCTGGATAAAGCATCTGCATTATTATGCATCTCCCTGCTCTGGGCTTAGCCTTAAAGTTATATTGCTATAACTATTCAAGCCACCTCCTACTTGTCCCTCAGGGTGTTTTATATCCAAAAGCCATTTAAGTGCTGCATGATCAGTCCTTATTAGAAGTTCTTGTTCATACAGATATTGATGGAAATGCTCAACAGCCCGTACTATTGCCAAAGGCTTCTTTCGCGTTATGTTTAGGTTTCGTAACTGTTCGACTGTAGTATTCGATAACTCGTTTTCCCCCCGCTTCTATTTGCGATGAAACAGCCCCGATGCCGGTGTTGCTTGCATCCGTGTCCAACACAAACTTCCCCTTTTGCTACGATAACTGATATAAACCACTTTCGGTAGAGAAGGCAGGTATTTTCCTTATCCTCGTCAATGCTTACTTGCCAGTAGCCGCTCTTTAAATCAAGTGTTGAACACCAACGAGAACCTGCTAGTGTCATCAACGTGTAATCAATTCTGGGAAGTGGATAACGGCCCTTCTTGGTGACATCATTGAGCCTTCTATAGTCGACGCAGAATCTGGTAGTCCCATCCTTCTTGGCGACTAACACAGCAGGAGATGACCATGGGCTTGATGATGACTTAATTCTATCCTCAAGCATTTTGTCCACTAATGTAATAACCTATTGCTGCTTCGTCACTGTCAATTATACCATAAAGTAGAAGGTTTAAAGCTCTTTGAATGCTCACAAAAATATGCTAACATTACCTCTTCCTTGTAGAAATTCTTCACATTTGTCTTCATATACTATTCGTTAAATGCTTTATATTCTTTTTTCTTCAAACGTCAGTAAATCCGTCATTACTCGACTGTGTAGGCGGCCGTGAAATTTCGTTTTTCCTCCGCCGGAGCTTTACTTTTCACTTTTCCGCCGGCGGAGGTAAAAGTGTTGTCATAGCAACATAGATACAATACAAACAGACAACAAAATAAGCGTCAACAACTCAAGATTTATTAAACTACAATTTGTATTTATCACTCAATTTGTGACTGCATTTCTAAAAATCACTACTTTAGGAACAAATTGGTTACTATTTAATCGAACTTACTCAATAACTGCTTATCAATACGGAATTAAAACGCAATCGAAAACGCAATCTTAAAAAATAATTATTGTTGACAGTGTCCACTGACAGCTTTATGTTACAAATTCACCGACACCGGTCTAAGCAAGGCCACCTACGACCGTGGTCTAAGCCGCCTTGCGAACCCATTTATCTTTAATAATAATTAAATATTATTACTATTAAAAAGAGATGTTTTTGCATTAATTTGTCGACATTTGAAGAAAAAACAGCATATTTTATTTGGAGGAAAAGTTACTTTTCATGGCTTGCTCTCTATTACCAGCCTCACTCCGTTCGGCTGTTAAACACGAGCGCGCCATGAAAAGTATCACTTTTCCTCCATATAAAATAATATACTATTTCATACCTGCACCGTGACTTATCCACTAATAGTTGTAAATTAGCCTTCCTTGCTGCGTCTAGTATTTCAAACAAACACTTTCCTAATAATTAAGTCTAAAGAACGTTGCTTTGATGTTTATTAGCTATCAACAAGATAACAAATAACACAAATTTAATGGTATAACAGGCAGGTATTTCAATGGATAGTGATAAATTAGCAAATGTGAAAATCCATATTAGTTTGGGCTTGTTATCTGATAAATCACTTTCTAGGCCTGTAAACAATGTAAAGCCTTCAAAGAGGCAAACAATTTCTATAAAGAAAAGGTAATTTCCACACTAGTATGCAGAAAAGTTTCTGCACTACTAGTGCGGAAAAAAATTAATCAATTTTTCATGCTAAGTGCGTGTGAAAAGTAAGAATTTCTGCAAATTTTTAGGGAAAATCCTTTAACGGAATAATGTTCGATTAAAGGACCCTACATATGGGGCATCGATGCTTAGAGGCTTCTAAATGTAAAAATCTAAAATTATTTTAGTAATTCCTAAGAATAAATTATTTCCTAAATTAATCCTATCTAGAACTAGATAACATCTATAAAGTTTTACAGATTGTTGGTATTTCCGCATGCCATGAAATTTCAGTGAGTCACGCAATCTAATTAGCAACATATTCTCTCGGGGTTTTATGTCTACTCTGGTTAATAAGTGTATTAATCATACCTGAATAAAGATCATCAGGGTGTGAGAATAGAGTTAAACAATATGTATTAAATTAGGTTCATCTTAATTTAATAAATTTCCCTATACACAATAGTAAAATGACTACATTTCTGAAAGTAATGATAAGAAAATATATATCGTAATTATTACAAACATGCTGCATAGTTTTTCTCTTATAGAAATCGGAAATTGGCTGATGTAATTAGTACATTAAATTGCGGAATCAACTCTAGTCCCTTTAATTCAAATTTATTTATGACTTTAATTTGGCCTTCGACTAACATAACGGTAAGATTTCTAAATAAAGCATACATTTAATAAACAAACAGATTAATTTTGGTGACTGAATTAATAACGTATTCATTTTAGTGGATTTAAAAAGTAGTAACTTTTGCACACAATTTCAAAATATCAAAAACTATTAACAAATTTGCTACAGACCTCATAAAGAAATGCAGATCGAAATCCTAAAAGGAGTAAATAATAATAAATAAACATAGCTTTTGTAACGTAGGTAGCCAACGAGTTTTTCCAGGAATATATGTTTTCATTCCGAATACCGCATTATTCATAAGTGTCCTCCAGTTATTGTAATTTGTTAGTGGCTTAGATAAAGTTTAGTATTAAGATCACTAATGATGCGTTCAGTCGTGTGGACTTAAGGGATTATATATTGATTTTTTTTATGGCAGTGACGCACACACTATAGGGAGATCCTATGACAGTATTGCACTCGATTGGCATAGTTCTTGAATAGTTGTAGGTTGTAATTAGGGGGGAAACAAATATCCTGGGAATGAGTTCCACAGTTATGCAGTGCGCCAGATAGAGCAGACCTTGTAGAGCGATGTTCAAGGTATTTCCAGTTGTACGACGAAAGGGTGCGCACTTGCCACCTGTAGTGAGTGTCTTACAGGCGTTGCTGGAGGTGGTATGAGGCGGGCCAAATCCTGGGAACATCTGCCGCGAAAATATCTGTAAAACAGGGAGATCTCGGCCACATGTCTGTGGTGTTCCAGACTATCCCGATCCTGGGTCAACTCCTGGTAGCCGAAAAGACGCATAGCTCTGTTCTGAATGGAATCCAGCAGCTCTAG
The DNA here is from genome assembly GCA_016904865.1 of Pissodes strobi. Taxonomy (NCBI): domain Eukaryota; kingdom Metazoa; phylum Arthropoda; class Insecta; order Coleoptera; family Curculionidae; genus Pissodes; species Pissodes strobi. The sequence goes on along the minus strand of MU185891.1, from coordinate 61,973 downwards.
GGCGTGATTAGGTATGGCATCCCAGATGTGTGAGGATTATTCTAAGTATAGAGCAAAGCTGCTGCAGTGTATAGAGTTTTTTGTTTCGAAATAGCGCATCAAGCTTCTGCAAGACTGATTTTGCGATGTTAGCAACGTGGTCATGCCAGGACATATTGTTGTTGACCGAGACACCCAGTAGTCCGATTGACGAGGATGAAGGAATGGTCGATAATGCCATAACGGTGTCAGAGTCGGCCGTATTGGCTTTCTGGGTAAATGTGGCTACTTGGGTTTTTGCTGCATTGATCTGGGCCAAATTCCTGTCGCCTCAAGTTTGAACTTTCCACAGATCTTGATTAATTGTTACCACGACAACAACAGAATAATCAGCGATAATCAATACGGCTTTTGCAAAGAGGGATCGACAGGAGACATATTGGCCTAGGTCACTCATATATGGAGTAGGGCAATAATTGAGAACTAGGAGAGTCTCGAGCAATTGCGTTTAATATTTCGAAGGCATTCGACAGAGTTTGGCATGACGGACTGCTCAACAAACTGCCGTCCTTCGAACTGCCAGCCTCTCTCTGCAGCTGGCTTGCCAGTTTGGTTAAGAACCGATCTCTGCACGTTGCAGTTGATGGACGCATCTCAGACACATTCACCATTAACGCGGGCGTGCGTCAGGGCGCGATTTTCCTTCTATCCAGTTAGTTTTTAAACAATCATGAGTTCACGATGCACCTTTTGTCGCAGCAGGGGACACCTGGAGAGCGAGTGTTACCAAAAGAAGAGACCAGAACAGCCCCAAAACAGCATATGACTAGTAACGGAAAAACAGAACCAAAAATTTTACAAGAACATTAACATCAATCTCTCTAGCTTATGTAGACTTGGACAGTTCATGTAGTACGATTCGGCAGCAAGACAAGACGTAGAAGGATTGTCATTACCTTACGATCAAAACAGGAAAACTATTTTACAAGGATATGGTGATGGGTAAACTGCTACAATAGGAGTTGCACCTATTCCTATCAAAATTGATGAAATAAGACGACCATAACTGCTCGTGTCGTTCCGAATTCTGTACGGGAAGTACCCATCTTATTAGGACGGAACTTCACTGAACTTCTTAACATTCTTACTGTGAAGGATGATGTTGCATTGAAAATTTTCCAAAGAAATCTCACAGCAACTAATACAATAGTACCAAATAGTAACGAAAAAATTGTTCTAAAAATTTTTGAGAATTTTACGTTACTGCCTAATCACTGGGGTCACATACAAGTTTATAGTGACAGTTACGAAGGAGATGTATACATTGAAACTAGTACGCGAATGTAAGAAAATCAAGAATATTGTATACCTCACACAGTCTTAACTCTAAACAAAGGACAACACTCGGTTCTGCCCTGTATCAGTTTAACCGATAAACAAATAAATTTTAAGAAAGACAAAATAATTGCAAGAGGGCAAAGTTGTGTGGGGGCAGAAAATCCCTCAGGAGAAATTCTGGCTGTAGGAGAAAAGGAGTTGGAGTCATTAACGTTGGATGGACTTGTAGTTGGGCCAATAGAAGAGGCACAGAAACAACAACTACTCAACTTGCTTCAGATATACAGACATTGTTTTGCTTTGACTACTAGTGAGCTTGGATGTTCTACGACAGCAAAAATGGGAATCAACTTTCGCGAGAACAAACCGTTTTCATACAGGCCTTATCGAATGAGTAGAAGCGAACAAGATGTGGTCAACGACATTGTAGAAGATCTTTTGGCTAACAATATTATTCGCGAATTAGATTCAGAATTTTCGTTACCTGTCTTATTGGTCAAGAAGAAAAATGGCGAACAACGATTATGCATTGACTACAGAAAATTAAATTCTCTTTGTGTCAAGGACAATCAGACATTACCACGGATTGACGATCAAATAGATAAACTACAATCTGGAAACTATTTTACGAGTTTAGATTTGAAGTCCGGATATCATCAGGTGCAGTTGGGCGAATCATCTAAGCGTTATACAGCGTTTGTAACACCAGAGGGACAGTACGAGTATACTACAGTTCCATTTGGCCTATCTAATGCACCAAGAGTTTTCCAAAGACTAATGACTAAGATTATGAAACCAATACGTGCTAATGCGGCCCTTTACCTAGATGACGTCCTCCTATATGGAACTACGGTGGACGAATCTCTGAAGATTTTACGGAAGGCTTTGGAAATCTTCCGAAACGAAGGACTGACTCTGAACTTAGGAAAATGTTCATTTCTAAAGACGGCTGTCACATACCTGACATACGAAATTGAGCAAGGACAAGTGAAACCAGGAACAGAAAAAAATCAAGGCAATTAGCGATTTCCCGACACCAAAGACAGTCCATCAAATACGCCAGTTTCTTGGTTTAACAGGTTACTTCCGACACTTTGTACAAAACTATGCATTGATTGCAAAACCTTTAACAACACTGACAAAGAAAAATGTGCGATGGAAATGGGAGGCTGAAGAAGAAAATAAATTTCGTATGTTACAAAATATCCTAATCAAACGACCTGTTTTAAATTTATTTAATCCTGATGCCCCAACAGAACTTCACACTGACGCAAGTCAGAGAGGACTAGCAGGAATTTTAATGCAGTGACATAGAGATGGACGCCTACACTCAGTAGCCTACTACAGCCGGCAAACATTTGACAACGAACAAAAATATCACTCTTACGAATTAAAGACATTAGCCGTAGTAGAGAGTTTATGGAAGTTTCGAAGGAACTGCTTTTGTAGTAGTGACGGATTGTAACTCTCTTAAGTCTGCTAGTAAGAAAAAGCAGATGATTCCGCGAATTGCAAGATGGTGGCTTGAGCTACAAGAGTTCACTTTCGATGTGCAATACCGACCTGGAAATCGGATGTGTCATGTCGATGCTTTGAGTGGCAACCCGCCGGAAGAAAACGAGGCTTCCGAATGCGAGGTCATCCTTCGGATCGACGAAGCAGACTGGGTGCTCTCTGGACAACTGACCGATGATAAACTAAAGGAAATTCACAAAGTGCTATCTAAGCCGCCAATATCTGATTACGAAGAAAACATTTTCAAAAATTACTGTTTACGTGATGGCCGAATATACCGAACTACTGCTCGAGGTATATTGTGGGTAGTACCCAAAGGCATGAGGCAACGAGTCGTTAAGGCAGCTCATGACCACTTTGGACATTTTGGCGTAGAAAGAACCCTACAGAAATTATACGAAAACTACTGCTTCCCTAGAATGGGAAAGTGCGTCGCACAATACATTGCTTGCTGTATTGCTTGTCTATACAACAAGCGGAGTAATGGTAAAAAGAAGGGATTTTTACATCCAATTCCGAAAGGTATCGAACCATTAACGACCTTTCATGTGGATCACCTTGGACCGTTTCCGAAAACTAAAAGAGGAAACTCCTACTTGATCGTTGGAATCGACGCATTCACAAAATTCGCATTTTTACGTGCTGCCAAGAATACGAAGGTAACATATGTAATTGATTATTTCAAGGACATCTTCGCGACCTACGGTACTCCAAAATCAATAATATCAGACCAGGGAAGCTCTTTTACTGCTAAGAAATTCATCTCATTTTGTAAACAGAATAATATTCGACAAATCATGAATGCGGTAGCGACACCAAGAGCTAATGGACAAGTTGAGAGACTGAATAGAACTATCCTCGATGCACTGCTACCATCCATCCCAGAAGAAGAACTTTGGGATGAACATGTTCGCTCAGTTCAATTTGCTATTAATAATGTTGTTAATAGCAGTACGGGGAAATCTCTTAGTCAATTAATGTTTGGTTTCACTCCACGAGGTGGTAGTGATGCTTTATTGAAAGATGAGATTAATAAAATTCCACCCCTACTAGAAAACTTGATAAACGCTAGACAAACTGCTGCACAGAAAATTAAATCTGCACAAGAAAAACAGAAGATCTATTATGACAAGAAACAGATGAAACCTCGAATCTATCAAGAGGGTGATTTGGTTGTTATCCAGAAGCAAACTCCATCGACAGGATTGAGCAGGAAACTGAAGGCTCCATACAATGGTCCTATGGTAGTTAAAGCAGTTTTTGATAATGATCGTTATATTGTAAGAGATATGACCGGTTCTCATCGTACTCTACGATCTTCAAAGTATGAGAAGACTATTGCTGTGGACCGCATGCGGCCATGGTGTCCGTCAGGGGGAGTGTCCGATGATACCGATGATGATAGTGGAGAGGATGGAGTGGTTTTATCTCCCGATGAGGACGAAATGGAGTCCTAGACCTATCTCGAGGCGAGATACATGCAGGATGGCCGACTGTAAGAACCATATTTTATTACTTGCTAACTTACTTCCAAATTAATAAAAATATATTAAGCGCATTTTAAAGACGTTCAAATACGAACAACGGTCCTAGGGGAACGGCACCGTATGTTTATGTTATCGAGGTAATAAATAGCTAATGGGTCTGGAATCTCTGACGAAAGCTGACACTTTAAAAATTCTTTAGGGTTCGATTCGAACCGATAATATTTAAAAAGGCACAAAGAAAGATAGTTTGGTGAAGTGACCAGTGACAGTGCTTTAGTGACGTAGAATTCTGCTGCTTTAAGAAATACAATTACTTAGGTGAGTTTTCTCACAGAGTACCCTTTTGACCTTAATTTCACAGTCTCAACATATAATCTCTTATTTTCATGCTGCTAGATTTTTAATTATGAATATTAGGTTATTTCCTTTTTATTGATAGTTACGACATAATATGAACATTTGTTGAGCTTCATGCATAAACTGGGAAAGAGAATAAACTCTAACATGTCGTCGTATAAAATTGGTTTTACACTTATTTTTGAAAAGCTTAATGTTATTCTCTATTAGGGGCATAGTAAACGCACTATCATTAGGTTATCCCTTCAGTGTTTAACCTTATTATTGGGGAACGAGTACCTAGTATGGTTATCCCTTGGTACTCATTGCACGTTCACAATAGTAAGGGCTAGGTGTCTGGAGTAGTTACGTCGTGTGGTTGCCCTTCGTACCATTATTACTCAGCACTAGCGAGTTTATTTATGCGTATTCTAGTGGTTATCCGTAGGTACTACCCTAACCAATGTACAGAGTAAAGTAGAGAATAAAATGCATGTAATTTGATAAAGATGAATGATATATTATTTTTATACCGATCTTTTGGTGAATTGGTTACTCAGGATTTTTTTTTTAATATTTAATTCCAGGTGTCACTCGTCATTAATAATAATTTTTTTTTTGAGTTTTATATCATCTCTTATTCCATTTGTAAGTACCTTTTATTTAACTCCATTTTATGATACGTTTAAATTTTATTTTGTGTGTTTCTGACGTTAATTATTTTACTTTGTTTTCTTTTAATATAAATAAATTTATTTTGCGCCCAAATTGAATTTTTACCCTACACATGTATCTATGTTAAGCAAAGGTTTTATTGGCGTAATTAGATTTCTAATAAGTTTTCCCTTTGTGTCCATTTCTTAATAAACAAAGACCATGCCTTTGTAATCGAACGATCTTTTAAGTTACTTTATCCAAACTTAAATGTCAGTTGCCTTTCTTATACCTATAATAAAAAACGAATTTTCTCTAGTACCTACGCTATCTTTATACGGACAGATACGTATATTTTCCATCTTCATTAGAAAAGTGAGCATTTCCTGTTACTATATTGAAGCAATATGAAAGTAAAATAGCCTCGAGTATCGTAAAGTTCTAAAGTTAGAACAGCCGGGTAACAAACGCCGACTTTCCGACGACGCGACGTAAGTAATAAAAAAGAAATAAAAGCTTGGCTTCGGTTTTCCGTAGACAACAAAATGACTCATTGATGAGATTACATTGTGAAAAATTTCTATTAGATTGGCCATATTTATGATATTAGAGACGTTGCTGATCAAATATTTGGTTGTGTTCATAAAAGTGTCGTGCAGCAATAATTAGACAATAAAAATGTTAAATATGTTTTAACTAGTAAAACATATCAGAAAAAATAAGAAAAATAATCGGGCATCGAAACGTTTTTATGAATTAGTACGGCTGACTTAAGGAATTACTTTTTACTGAGCAAGACTCTTTGCATAAAGGTCTGGGTTGTAATTTTTTACAGGGGAAATTCATTAGATAAGGTGTGGGGCGTCAAAGTATGAAGTCATTCAGCCACTTAACCAATGAGTTATGGATGTTTATTAACTGTCCAAAACGAAAAGCAACTGAACATAAGCCATCACATCATTATCATTATAGCAAAATAATATGCAACCTTTGCAAAAAAATTGGATATATTGAAAAGTATTGTCGCAAGAAGAATAATCGTTTTAGGCCTGGATCGGACAATAAAAATAAGGCATGACTATCTGAAAGAAAGACGATTTTAAACATATCTAGACATTTTGTTAATCTTTATTTTAAGGACGTTATTTTAAATCAAAATAATATTTTAGGATTAATTGATACAGGTCGTGAGTGATCGTTAATTAAACTTTCGATCGAAGAAAAACTTAAACGTAAAGTCACAGACAGTTATCCTAGATTTTTAAAGTGTTTTTTCGGGTTAGATTATGAGACTCGCAAGATAAGCATGGCAGAACTCTCAATCGACTTCATCAGTGCAGTCGTCGGCCTTATAGTAGTACCCGATGGGAAGTGCCCGGCTGATATATTAATAGGAAATAACTTTTTGTCACAACCCCATGTAAGTTTTAATAAGAATGGCAGTGAGATAAAATTTAGTGCTTTTTCGGAAATAGCCTTTGTAAATAATGTGAGAATATTGAGCTCCTTAACAGACGATTTGTTATCTTGTGACAAAAATTTTAGGACAGTAGTACTTAACATTTTAAATAGATATAGGACATGTATAGCTCTTAAATTAAGTGAAATGGGAAAAACCGATTGTACTGAAATGAATATTGAACTAACAAGTTCAAAACCAATTTGTTATAATCCATATAGATTAAGAGAAAATGATAGACAAAAACTAAAAAGCATTATAGCCGAACTCTTAGAAAACAACATTGTCCGCGAATATATTTCCCCATACGCCTCTCTAATAATCCTAGTTCCGAAACCGAATAAAACATTACGACTTTGCGTAGATTACCGAAAGTTAAATTCAATAACAGTTAAGCAAAAACATCCCCTACCGTTAATTGATGATCAAATCGATAAATTGGTTTACAATAAATTTTATTTTAATCGATTTATTTTCCGGTTATTATCAAACTCCCATGTCAGCAGAATCCATAGCAACGGTCATTATGAGTACTTGCGTATGAGTTTTGGGTTGTGTAACACGCCATTTGTATTTCAGCGCATGATGAATGAAATTATCGCTGAACTAGATGAAGGTTTTTTTTTTTTTTTTTTTTTTTATGGCAGTGGCACACACACTAAAGGTAGATCCTATGGCGCTCGACGAGCGGTGTGTGTGCGAAGATGTTGATTGACACGGTTCTTGAATATTTGTAGGTTGTAATTAGTGGGAAACAGATGTCCTGGAAGTGAGTTCCACAGTGATGCAGTGCGCCAGACAAAGGAGTTCTGGTAAAGCGATGTTCTAGGTGTTTCTAGTTGTACGACGAACTGGTGCGCTCCTGCCGTCTGTCGGGACTGCCTGACAGGAGTTGCCAGGGGCGGGATTATGTGGGCCAAATCCTGGGAACATCTGCCGTGAAAGTATCTGTAAAACAGAGACATCTCGGCCACATGTCTGCGATGTTCCAGACTATCCAGATTCCGGGTCAACTCCGGATCGCCGACGAGACGCACAGCCCTCTTCTGAATGGAATCCAGCAGCTTTAGGGTATGCTTTGGTGCGGCACCCCAGATATGTGAGCAATATTCTAAGCACGGTCTTATTTGCGCTTTGTACAGCAAGAGCAACTGCTGCGGTGTATAGAGTTTCTTGTTGCGAAATAGCGCACCAAGCTTCTGGGAGGCTGATTTTGCGATGTTAGCAACATAGTCATGCCATGACATATTGCTGTTGACCGAGACACCCAGCAGCCCGATTGATGAGGATGAAGGAATGGTCGATCCTGCCATAATGATGTCAGGGCCCGCTGTATTGGCCCTCTTAGTAAACGTTGCTGCTTGGGTCTTCGCTGCATTGAACTGGACCAAATTTCGGTCGCCCCAAGTTTGAACTTTCTCCAGGTCTTGATTAATTGCTGTAATCTGCTCCTGTCTGCGGTGATGAGTCTCAGTCGCTGGTAAGGGTTTTTCTGATCTAAAGTGGGAGACAAGGGTACTGTCATCTGCAAAACTGTAAACAGGATTATTCGTTTCGATCAGCAGGTCATTAATATAGATGAGGAACAGAGTTGGTGAAAGTATTGCGCCCTGAGGCACGCCCGCGTTGATGGTAAATGTGTCCGAGATGTGTCCATCGACTGCAACATGTAGGGATCGGTTCTTAAGGAAACTGGCCAGCCAGCTGCAGAGAGAGGCGGGCAGTCCCAAGGACGGCAGTTTGTTGAGCAGTCCGTCATGCCAAACTCTGTCGAATGCCTTTGAAATATCCAACGCAATCGCTCGAGACTCTCCGTAGTTTTCAATTGCCCTACTCCATATATGAGTGACATAGGCCAATATATCTCCTGTCGATCTCTCTTTGCGAAAGCCGTATTGATTATCGCTGATTATTCTGTTGCTCTCGAGGTACTTGAGTAGTTGCTGGTTGACTACACGTTCCATGACTTTGGAGATTATTGGAAGCAAGGCAATCGGGCGATAGTTTGAGGGCGTGGTTTTCTTGCCTTTTTTTGGAACCGGTTGCACTCGAGCGACTTTCCAAGAGGATGGGTAAGTCCCTTTTCTGTAAGAAAGAGAAAAAAGCCTGGAAAAAACAGGTGTTAGTTCGTTGGCGCAGTTCTTTAACACGATGGCAGGTATTCCGTCCGGTCCTGATGCCTTTTGCGTATCTAGTTCTTTAAGGATTTTGCGAATATCACGATGAGAAAACTTGACTTCTGCCATGGTGGTGTTGATGTTCGGTATAGTGGGGAGAGTCTTGCTTTGGGGCACGTCTAAGGTAGAGTGCGATGAAAACATTTTGGCGAGCATGTTTGCTTTTTCTTTGGCTGTAGTCGCCGTGATGCCACGTTCGTCCGTCAAAGGTGGGAGAGACGTTTTTGTAAAGTTGTTACTTACTGCCTTTGCTACCGACCAGAAATTCCTGGAGCCACTGGGGCATTGCAAAAGTTTATTCCTGATCCTTTGATTGTGTTTGTCCTTAGTTTCGTCGATCACAAGCTTGCACTCGTTTCTCGCTTCGATAAAATAATTGCGATTTTCAGCGGTCTGATTTTGCTGCCAGTACTTATAGGCTTGCTGTTTCCTTCCTACAGCTCTTTCGCATCTTTTGTCGAACCAGGGCTTTCCTTTTGATGGTAACTTGATGGAATTTGGGATGTATGCTTCTATTCCTGAGGAGATTACTTGCATGATCTCTTCGCAGCAGTCTGACGGGTCGTCAGTGGCAAAGCAGACGTCGAGCCAAGGAAAATCTAGGTAAAACTGCCTCAGATCGTCCCAGTTTGCAGAATTGTAATGCCAGATTTTGCGAGGCAATGGTGGATCCTTCTGTATGAGTGACAATTCACAAACCGTTGTAATAAGTTTGTGGTCAGAGGTACCTAATGGCGGACCAACTGTAACCTTGTACCGGTCAGGATTGGCGTATCCCTTGACGATATCCTATTACCTTTGCAGGCTTACGAGGAAGGACTAAAGAAATTAGAAAGCTTATTTAAGGTACTGAGAAGTAAATACAGTTTAACAATTTAGCCACTTAAGTGTAAATTTTTAATGATCAAAATTACATATCTGGGAAGGGAAATTTCAGAAGAAGACGCACGTCCTAACAACCAAAAAGTTGAAGCCATTGTTAAACTAAAATCACCAACGAATCGCAAAGAACTTCAACTATTTTGCGGCTTATCAAATTGTTTTAGGAAATTTATTGCCAACTACGCGTTTATTGCTCAGCCAATGACTAAGCTTTTTAAGAAAAACGCGTCATGGACATGGTCTAATGAACAACAAGAATCTTTTAACGTTATTAAAAACCATTTAGCTAACGGCTCTCTCTTAAAAATATTTTATTCTAAATTACCAATTTAATTACACTGCGATGCTAGTAGCATTGGAATTGATGGAATATTGAAACACCCCTGCCCCAAGGCACATTCGTTGTACCTAAAGGCAAAGAATCTTTGGACGTGATCGTAACAATGGTTAATGGTTTATCGCCACTGTCGGTTAAGACCCTGTTCAATTGACGTTGTTTTGTAGTAGGTTCTAAAGTAAATGTTTGTGAAACGATTATCTTGAATAATTACAATTTCGTAAGTGAACAATCAATACTGGCAATAAAACCAAATGACCATTCTTTATACATCTATTTTTGTTTCTTGTACAGTTTAATGAAAACGCAGTATTAATTTATAGAAAATATCCTTTAATATATACAAAACTTGAATACAACATGAAATGAATTTATCAATAAAAGGAAACATGTACATAAGAAAGAAACATATTTCAATCAACCCCCCGAACCAAGAAGTAAAACGTGACCGCTTAATAAAAAAAAATAACACATCCAAAGAATGTGGCCATTACACTGTCCTCTACGCTTGATACATTCACATTACTCATATGGAAAATGTATGCATACCACCTCGTATACATGCACATACTAAAGAAAACTAGTAACAAGTTGAGAGCGTAGCGGATAAGATCTGACCAAGACGTATATAATATATTTACATTTTTTTAGATACCACTTTTTCTCTGGCATTAATTTCAAAAATGTAACATAGCATTTTAAGATTTGGTTTCTGCTAGGAACTTGCAACTTGGGCTTACGGAAAAGCTATTCTAACCAAGTTAAATTAAGATAGAATAGTTTATGTGGTAACATCTGGTTAAGTTATCGCCGTCTAGGTTGCAGGGTTCGGCCAGAGCGTATACTGGGGAATAACATTTTAAATTACAATTCCTTTTATGTCACATTTTTAAATTTCAATTTAGTCTGTCAAGTTAACAAGAGAGTGTATCTAGTTAAACAGTAATGGGTGATAATTCGGAATTTCGCCACGGAGTAGCTAGGGAATTCATTTATAAGGCTAGAGGAGGTTACTTTTTTTTATTTTTCTAAAATAACTAAAATAAAAGTATTGGCCTCAATTACTGTTGTTATTTGGTTTGAATTGGAGAATCTAGAACTTGTGTGATAACTGTGTGCAGGTAGCGTAGACTACGACAGGTAATTATTTACTTATTCGATACTTGAGTTTGTACTCCGTTTCTTTTATTTCCAAGTTTTTTACTGTGTCCGTAATAACAACGATAGGGCTTTGCCAACAAAAGTAAACTTGGTGGCGTCCAACCTCGACTTGGACTTGAACCTATATTGATTTAATCCCATATCCAGGTACATCATTTTGGAACTTGTTTAGAGGGAATAAAAAACATCGGACCATATTTCAAAGTATTCTATACGAATATAATATACTTAATTCTTAATTTTTGATTTTGATAGTAATTTGTCATCCAGCGCCAACTGCTGAGTATAATATTTTATTTCACATTAAATCACAATTTCGCGTCCAACTTTATATCAGAATTTAGCAGTAGAGTTTTAAAAATTAGAGATAACAGCCCCAAACAGAATTATTTCGGACCGAGGTTCAGCATTTACGTCCGCCAAAATGAACAACTTTTGCGATAAATACGGAATAAAAAATGTAAAAAATGCAGTTGCTACACCGCGGGCAAATGGTCAGCATGAACGCTACAACTTGACAATTTTAAATTCTTTACCTTGCTATAGTTGTAACAATGATGATGAAGATAAGTGGGACACGCATGTTAAATTAATCCAATTTAGTATTAATTCGTCTGACCAATAGCCGACGCAAATATTTTATCAGTTGTTAGTGACAATTTGGCTCAAGAAAATCTTGAAGCACTTAGAAATCCAGTATCTAAGAATATACAAGCAGGTCAAGACAAAAGTAAAGAACGGTTTGATTTAAAACGCAAAATAGGTCATAAATTTAAAGTTAACGGCTTTGTTATATTTCCTAAAACTGATTTTGGGCCCAGTTGCGGGCCAAAGAAGCTGATACCTAAGTTTAAAGGCCCTTTAAGAATTGTAAGAATCCTAGATAATGATAGGTATGCTGTTACTGATCTTAGCAAAAGAGACAGTCTAAAAATATTGTGGCAGTAGACAGTTTAAAACCATGGATTGTTTTCAAACAACCCGTTGTCACAACCTTTGTGAATTATTGATATTAAGGGTATGGTTGTCCCATGTCTTATAAATATTAATAATGTATGTGTATTTTGTTTGTATGCTCGGTGGTATACAATACTGATTAAATATTTGGGCAGCGTTACCGACGAGTTACCGAGCGTGAATATTTTTCTGATTAACTTTTTAGAGTTCCTATATTTTTGGGCAGCGTAACGAGTTACCGAGCGTGAAGACTTTTTTCATACTAACTTTTTCAGAATGTCCATATTTTTGGGCAGCGTAACGTGCTATCGCGCGTGAAGAATCTCTTTTGACTAATTCTTTCCAAAAGATTTTTATCTTTTTATACCATCTTTCGAGACTTTCTTGTTTTCCTCGAAAATCTGGACTCAGCACATGCTCACTATTAAAATGTTTTTACTGAGACCACTTAAAATTCCTAAGTCGTCGAAAATTGTAATGTCGCAATTAGCATTTTAACATGTTTTGTAAACTCCAACCCCGGTTTCAGTACCGGCGCGCGGCCCCGGCGCCTTGTTCAAATTAGAATAATTAAAATTGGTTATTTCAGTTAACATGGTTTTTGCATTCCAATCCTAGGTTTTTGCTCGCTGAATATTCTTAATAGAAACGCCTCCTGTCGAAGCTTTTTTCTTTAGAGCAGAGTGGTGTGGGACCTGTTTCTTGAAGCGAGCAGCTAGTGGGTGGGGTCCTTGTAGTTAGTTCATCTAATCGCGCGTTATAATGCAGTCAAAAAAAATAAATGTAAAAGTCAGCTGCAGTTCAAGTCTGACTTCGGCTCTTGTGAAATTAAACACAATTTCATTTATTAAGATTATATTCCAATAGTAAGTTATATTATTTTAGTAATGGCATATGATAGGGTCTATTGTCGGTATTATTTCTTGAAACTTAAATTTCAATTTAAGTATTAATTTAATTTTATTTTATTTCAATGTTCTCTCTTAGCGGAGATGGTGCTCTTTACGAGAAAAAGGAGAACGAAGCCACTACGGTCTCTGACCCTCCTGAACACAAAACTAAATTTTGCGTCTGAGGTAAAAAACCTTGGGATCACCTTTGATGCTAAATTAATCTGGATCCTTCATTTAGAACGAAGACTAAAGGAGACATACATTTCTTATGAACAGTGCCGCAGGACCGTGGGAAAAACCTGGGGGATGAAATCCAGGGTCGTAATGTGGATCTATACTGCTATCATAAGAGCCATGAGTGCCTATGGAGCCGTAGTTTCCGTAGTTTGGTGGCCTAAGAGTCAACAAAAAACGGTAATGCTTAAGCTAAGTCAGGTACAGAGGACTGCCTGCCTAACCATAATGGGATCTATGAGAACAACCCCAACCATGGAAGTAATGTTGTGTTTGCCGCCCCTAGATATTTATCTAAAGGAGGTGGCTCTGACCACATTGCTGAGGCTCAAAGTCGTTGGTGTTCAATCCAGCATAGAATATGAAGAGATTAGACTCACCTGTGGGAAGGGGCAGTCGGAAGACAGCCGCTACTGTAGGCCAGAGCAGACAGCAAACTTGGGAGGTATGCTACCTCCCAAGTTTGTCTTTGACAAACTGTATGATGTACAAATAAAACCAATTGAGCCTATAACCGAAGGTGCGGTTAACATTTTCGTGGATGTCTCAGAAACTCAGGAAGGGCTGTGGAATTTACCCCCGAAGCTTGCGAGTTGAACTCATATACGCAAGCATAGTTCAGTCTGAATATTCTGCTATGTCCATAGCCGCAAAACACATTGTTCGCAGGAATACTGAGGACAAGACTATTAAAATATACACGGACAGTAGACAGACACTAGTGGCCCTGAAAAGATATAAACTCACAGCCAGGTCCGTACCAGAATGCCACACTGGAGGATGTCGACTTCAAAAACAGATTTTTTTGTGCAGGGTTAAAGAACATGCACAGCGCGAGGATAACAGATTAGCGAATAAATTGGCTAGAAAGGCAGCCGGTTCAAACATTATGGGAGCGACGTTGATACATATGATAAAAAAGATCACCCATGAATACTTTAGGACAAGATGGGACGAAACAACAAACTGTGGCCAGGGCGCTACTAAGCTACCCTAATGAGTCTGCAGCAAAGGCGTACCTGTGTATGTCAAGGAAAAACCTACGACTCATGACGGGAATCTGACTGGACAGTGCCAGCTAAGAAAACATCTCAACATAATGAGTTTATGTAAACATCTCTATGTAGAGGCTGTGAACAGGAGAACATCTGCTCTGCGATTGCGTCGCTGTTTCGGAACTAAGGGAATCCATTTTGGTAGAACGACGGCCAACCATGCCTTTTCTCAGAACAGCCTCCTCGGGCAATATCGCCGCTCTTTTTACAACACTAGAGTGGGGCTTAAGTTTCGTGGCCTTTCAAGGCCACCCTCTCATCATTTCCAGAGCCCAGATTCCAGATGAATTGTAAAACGTATCCGCCATGTTTGCACCGACATTTCTGGCGCCACATAAACATAACCTCAAATTTGATAGTGCAAGATTAATGGCAAAACCCTAGCGTTACAAATATGTTAAAAATAATATCTCTATCTTAATTATAATTTGCATTAAAAGCATTTAAGATAACAGTAATATTACATCAGAACTTGCCTCATTCATTTTTATGCGACAAAAACCTATAAAGCCGCCACAAATTTTATTGCGTACTGTTTCATACAGAGGGAACACGTGTAAGGCCTCATATACGTAATCCAGTATTTATTTTAAGAAGATATAAAAGGGAGACCATCGTAGTTGTTGGGAAAACATCCCAACATGTGTATAACTTTCGTTTTTCACCGTATAGTTTGGTGATAACACCCTGTATGTATGTAGTATGAATGACTCCGAATATATTTATTTTACCCCAGGTACACAATAAATGTGTGCATTTAAAACATTGTATTTCAGTTACTCCTTAGCTCCTTAACCCTCTCAAATAAAACCGACACGTATTATCCCGCGAATTCCCCACTCTTTCAGCCGACATTCAGTTTGCCGCGCCGCGTAGGAAAAATTAGATTTTAGTGCATTACAACCACTCAAGCGTACTAGACCGGTCCAGTCACTGCTCTGTAGTGCAGTAAAGACTCTCACTCGAACAGCAGCTAAAGTGCTCGTTGCTTTTTCTCGTCAAAAGGTCAAAACCTTTTAGGCCATTTTCTAGTTTTGTTTGCACAGATATTAGAGAATATCTGTTGTACCTCTGTTCTCTTTGTCCAAGCTTGGACAAAGACCCTCTTTGGCGTTTTAACGCAATTCCTCGAAGCCACAAAAGACTTAGTGTCTCGGCTCACCTGTGACTATGGTTGAAGAGAAGAAAGTAAAATGGCAGTACCAGATTTGTAGCTTAACAAATCGTGCCTGTACAATTCAAATCAAGGATTTGAAGTCAGATCCCTGTCTTATTAGAGTGAAGCAGAGCATTGGAGATCAAGGTATTCTGTGAGAAAGAAAGTTGCCCGTTTACTGTAGATACCTAGTGTATATATTTATGACATTTAATGCAATTTAAACCTGCATTATTGTAGCAAGTACTGTATATATTTATCATATTTAATGCAATTTACACCTGCGTTATTAAAGTAAATCAAAAGCGAATACATGTTTCAGTTCATCCTATAAATATAATCTCACTACCCTATGGTTATACAGTTCATTAAAAGTGGTTAATTAAGAAGTAATATACCACCCCCTTCTTTATGGTTTTAAGCAATTATAAAAAATTAATTTGTTTGTACCGACCAGTAGTCATAGGGTAATCATTCGTCATTTTCCCCTAATTGGTTCTTAATTACTCTTAGTATGATTCTCTACCTATCCAAAATACTTTCTCTTTTTTACAGGCACAATTGATGATGCTTCCTGGGCAATGTGTAAAGAATGGACCCCAGCGCAGCACAGCCTTTTTCAGACCGCAAATTTCTTTTTTGCAGCAGCATTTTTGGTTCCTGGAAGCTTTAAGCAAAGTGTTTTATTAGTAAGGTACGTAGTCATGTTTAATTAATTTGACACAACCTTTGCCAAGTGCTTTCGGATAATGTAGCATAATTGTTCTTTAACCGCACTTGTTCAAGCAGGTCTAATTTTCTTCACAGTTAGCAAATATCAAATTGTAAACACCACTTATCCAAAAATAAACCCAGTGACATAGACCGTTACACTAAGATCAATACACGCCACTGAAATTCGCCCCCTTTTACTTCCCACACTGCAGCCATCTATTGACCTATTAAAGTCACCAAGTAAAGATTTTATTTAAAAAGACAAACCTAGCACCGGAGAGTCGTGTTACAAAGCCAGGCCCCGGTAGTGGGGTCGTAGAGCGCCACCAGTTTTCCCAACTAAATGGAAAAAGCTCCGCTGATATTGCACGGGGTTGCAAGGCACGCTTATCAAACAAAGAAACTCAATCCCTAACTTAATAAAGAAAACATAATCTAAAATTTATGGAACAATCTATTTGCTATTAAGTTCTTTTTTTTTGAAACACAGCAACATTCCTACAGTAAAATTGCAAGTTAAAGACAAAGGAATGTCAAATGACTATTAAATTAACTAATAATTGGTACAATATGGTGATTGTACAGAGACCAATTCTGCTGTTAACACTCGGTACTGTATGCCTTACACCTAAATGCGCTAAACACTACAATCCGAAGTGATCACTTTGATTTTACCTAAGCTTATTGCATACATGCATGCGTGCGCCAGCACCTGCACCAATTATAAATATAGCAATAATAGTAGGTGGTAATAAATGGCCATAAATTATTGAAAACTATCATAAAACTCGACTGTCAATGCTTGATTTATATTAAAAAAAAGAGAGCGATTATATCAGTAGGACAGAAAAATAAATGAATAAATAAACTTGAGCTTTTGTACGATACCACTTAGACCCGGTCGTCGAACTCTGGTGGAGGCGCCGGGCACCTGTAGGTACTGCTTATGGCACTGACCCCGAGAATAGAACCAGCAGAGGACTCGGCAATAAAATTGGCCCGGAGATAATATTGGCTGTAGTGTAGCCCGGAGATTGGATCTGTAGCCAGGTGATAGAATTGGCCCAGAGATAGGACCCTCGCTTTTGACGGAGGGTAGGTAGAGAGTCGAGGGTCTCGGTCTTATACGACGAACTCGGAAAGCCTCTAGTGCAGTAGTTAAATCCCGATAAATCGGTCGTGTCAAAACACAATCAGAAACCAACACAATCTCCCCAACGAAGGGTAGTATTAAATTACAATACTAAATGTTGAATCACTATGACTGCACTAAAGCAAACCTTCTTTTCGCCTCGAAGGGTATTCTTAAAAGAACAAAATCATCCGTTCAAATCATATTCTAATATTTCTCGTTTATTATGGTAGTAAAATGACGGCGGGAGCCACAATTAATGACCTGAAATTAAATTGTTCAAGAAATACTAGAAAATGTTCCCCAAAAAACGATAAACTTTTAAAAATCTAAATCGACAGCAGCAATTATGGGAAATATCCCATTCCTACTACACAATGCTACCAAAAAAAAATGAAACAGAAGTTCCAAAAATATCTCAGAAATGATCAGCCGCTGATTGGAATTAAGCAACCGGGGGTCGCAAAAGTTATGAAATATTCAAACCGAAAATAAAATATGAATTTGACCGATCTAATGAGATTTTACAGTAAGCTTTATTAACACAATTCTTAAAAATATAGAACGGTTTGCTGGCTGTTCTACGGTAACGTAATAGAAATCAATCAAAATTATACTAATAACATAATATCTTATTTTAGTGACTTGATCAAACCTAAGCGATCTGTGGTTTGCTTATCAACTAAAATAAATATAGTCACAAAGTGCCTGAGAGCTACATAAGAGAAAGGGATGATCAAAATAGTTACTCAAGGCTACAATAGCGTTATAAAAGCTAATACAAATATATCGTTAACCCATATTTAGAATAAATTTAATTTACAATAATGGATGCGGCAATTTGAATAAATACATTTTGAATTAACCGAAGAGTAATGACCTCTTTTCAATAATTCTTACCGCAAAATTCAGCATTTTTTTCTCTAAATGCAGCATATAAAATAAAATTTAAAAATATTCTACACTAGCCAAATCGGAATATTACAGGGTCACAACTTCTCTCTTAAATAATCAACAGTAAACACCGCAGACATGTGGCCGAGATATCCCCTTTTTACAGATATTTGCACGGCAGATGCTCCCAGGATTTCGCCGGCACCATCCCGCCCCCAGCAACGCCTGTCAGATAGTCGCGACAGACGGCAAGAGCGTACTCGTTTGTTGTACAACAGGGCATCTGTTTCCCCCTAATTACAGCCTATAACTATTTAAAAACCGTGTCAATCAACATCTTCGCACACACACACACACACACACATACACACACACACACACACACACACGTACCGACCTGTGGACCAAATTGTGACGTTTTCCGATTTGCTCCCACATCTGATTGACCTTGATTTTAGATTTAAGTAGCTATTTTTAGTTTTATTTTACACACCATAGAATAGATAATATTGACATTTTCTGCAAGCCGTCACAGTTAATGTACCAACCAACACGTACACACAAAGCGTCACAAATAGGTCTAATTTTACACAGTCCGCCACATTAAATGCAATACCTGCTTTTTTTACACAATGCGCCACAAATATTAGTTTTTGTGAATGCGTCATAATTTTTGCTCATAAAATTTGAATGCAGGTAGAGGCGCGTTCCGGATGCTCACGCCATTCACTCCGTGCATACCTAAAATACTCCAGCCGTTCGGGTAAAGCTTTTCGTGCAAATGGAGTAGCTCTTTCAGCGTTCGACTATTACGGAGTGGGGTAAAAAGGGTTTACTCCAAAAGTTCCACCTCGCAGAAGAAAGATATTGGAGTGAGCCTGCGTAGTTTGAGAATCGAGCGAGAAGTGTCATTTTCGATTTTCATCGTGTGTCTTGTTTCTTGACAATTTTAATTTTGTTTGGGTCATATGCATAAATTTTGTGGCCATGTGTAGTCCAAGATTATAAAAATATGGAAATAAGTAAATAACCGCATTGTCCTATTTTAGACGAGGTAGGTAACCCCGTTGTATTTGATGAGTCACAGGTACTATTTCACAAAGCATTAATAAAATTTGTAATTCAGCAAACATTGTGTCCGAAGTCTCTTAAAAAAACACTTTTCCTAAAGATTAAAATTGAATACCACCAACTGTCCTGACAGGTAGCTACTTGGGTAGCTACTTAGTCTCGCTCCAAGCAAAAAAAAATTCAGGCAAAAATAACTCCAGCTAAAAATAACTTGCTCCATATAAAAACTCCAAACAAAAATAGCTCCAGCTCTAAAACCGTAGGGTTTTCGATGGTGATGACGAAGAGAACAAGGCTCTCTCTCCCCTTGAGGAAGGAAACGGCGTATTTTGGTCCGGAATTCACCGCACGTGGCCAGTCACCAAAAAAAATCTTGACTTCAGGCAAAATCCAACCAATCCACAGTCAAATAATTTACTACAGCAACCTAGTAACTATGCCACTTCATAGCCCGAAATAAGTATTGTCCCCCTTAGGGCGAATTAGAAAACTCTTAAACTTTTTATCAGGCTTACGCGCTACCTGCTCTTTGGGGGGTTTACCAAGAAAGAGAACTAGGTCAGGTCAAGATCGTCCACCTAGCTTGTCAAGTTCACTGTTAAAGGGCCAGAAAAAAATTCGGTACCCACAGGCCAGCTTTATATTGTCCTGCGACTCACGTAACATACCACAAGCTGGTTGCCACCAAATTTAATAACATCTTCAATGTGCAATAAAACGTACCTACCTAAGACTGCATGGTATTATTCATTGCTGGAAGGGCAACGAAGCCCGACGATAAAACATTTTTGAATCCGTAAGTAATCTGTCATTGCCAGGTCCAACAACTCCGAATCGTTTGACTATACATTTTGACTCCATACGCTCCAAGATCACGTGCCCGAAAATCCACACGGACTCTATTCCAACTCCATTTTAATACCCGAACCCAGTATAGATATGAGAATAAATTATATAAGCTAAGGTATTTCATGTATATTTTACTGAGAATATGCGATTCAGGATAAATATGTTCATTTAGTCTGCGACATATTAAAACATCCAGTCAGGAACAATAACAATATACGTGAGCATATTTCCAGTATTTTCCAACACTGGTAGCGAACAATGAGTTATATAAAAGTTGTAGAACATTAAAAAATCTAAAAGCCTTAAATAACTTGGAATGTACTGGGTGGCTTTAAAAGCTATGCCACATCAAAGTAACCTTCTTTTAAATGCATTGACTCATTTTTGTCTTAATCTCTGAATCTGTAAAAATATATATGCATTAATTACATTTCCTATGCACAGATTTAATATGTAATAAATGCCATAAGCGCAGATTATGGCAGTCAGTATCTGAAGAAAAAGGTTAGTATTTTTGCTAAAAATAATCAGTGACAATCAGTGGCGGCTCGTCGATAGAGGTGGCTCTTCGCCAAAGAAAAATAAAGAAATTATATCGAAACACTTTTTAAAATATTAATTTACTAGTATATTATACTTTTAGCCGCTTTTAGCTCTACATTGGATATATCTAAATATGTAAAAAAAATAAAAAAAACATTAATAAAGTGCCTCCGGTACAATATTCAATCCGGCCGCAGCTCTGTAGAATATTCCATTGATCGCGACCGTTTCCTTAATACCGACTAAACAAACGGCGTCAGTCGTCACCCGCCAATATACAGTCAGGTGGTTTTACTGCGGCACTGTTGCTATGGTTGTTTGGGCGTCACGCAAGGACGTTATTTCCGATCTTTCGATCTTTTATTTGTTTATTTGATTCCCGTTGCCGTTGGTACGATCGGAAAACTTCGTTTTTATTTAGTTAATTTTACGCTTTAGTACATTTCTTGTTGTTGTTTCTAAATTTTATTAGTAACGCGATTATTGTTTTGAAAATTAATCCGATAATGACTTGTGCAATACAACAAAGTTCGATGTGTACAGTTTGTCTTTGCTCTCCGATGCTTTTGAAAATTTATTAGTTTTATGGCACAAAAATTTGCAAAAGATCAAACACTTAAACATTAACTTTCTCTATTATATACCGAAGAAAATTATTATAAAAATATAAAATTGCAAGAACTGATTATAACATTACAAGGACATAGACAACATGGAAAGCTACTCACTTTTAAAAAGAAACTTCTACGGACGATCATGGACTACAGAGGGGAGGAGTTCAAGACGACCAGATAAATGTACAGAGAAACTAGGACAAAGTCGCCAGAACAGGGAATACAGGAGGCAGCGACGAAATTCTCCAGGTGCACGATGAGGACACAGTAACTAACCAGGAACATAAGAAGGAAGACCAAGAGGTGATCCAAGAGGTGATGCTGTGAAGAACCAGGACAAGGGCTTTATAAAGAATTTCTGTTTTTTACAGATTTAATAATAATATGTGTAATTTGCGAGGCATGCCATGTCGCACTATGTGCCGACTGTTTTGACTTCTGTTACGTATTAAAATATAGTACATACTTCTTTTTGAAAAAGTCGTTTTTTTCTTCTCCTAGGTATATTTGACATATCACAGTCTATACCTACCAATTATTTTTCATTTTGGTAATATGTATCCTATTCGCAAAAAAAGGTGTTACAAAGCTACTGGCAAAAATCGCACACGTAGCAATTCTTCTCCCCCGGAGCACTGTTCATGTGCCCATAAAGGACACATAAAACACTGGACCCAAAGTTCTCCCCCTAGTGCCTTGAGAAAAGGGTTCATCACAAAATAAACATTTTGCGTCGTTGTTTTCACGGACGAACTGACCAATTTGATCCATGTCAAGATCATCATGCAGGTGCAAATTCCTCTTCCCCATTCTCTTTCGAGCTTGATTTTTTGTTTTCAACTCTATTTCTTTTTGTGGCCTTCTTACGACTCTCACTCGATTCTACTAGAACTAGTTTTCTCTTTCCCTTTCCATTTTTTGTTTTGTTTAATTTTTCAATTGATATTTCTAGCTCTGTTTTATAAGGGGAAGAAGTTATAACTTGTGATTTGGAAGACTTTCGTCCCCTTGTATTCGCTCGCTTCCTAACCAGTGGAACAGGCGAAATATCAAATCGACTGACTATGGTTCTTGAACAGTCATCTGATTCCACTCGCCTTGATGTCATCATTGCTGGAGTCTCCGACTCTTCTCCCCTTCCTGGTTCAGTATCTAGGATTTTTGAACAACCAGGTTGGGTATCCAGATCTTTTGAACAACCTGGTTGGGGATCCAGATATTTGGAACAGTCGGGTTGGGAATCCAGATTTTTTGAGTAACATGGTTAGGTAGCCAGATTTTTTGAATTCATTTATGTGAGGTCTGAACCAACAGCAGTAATGGTTGAATGAGATCGCGGTTCTTGCAGCTGAGTTTCTGAGCCTGAACTACATGATTTTTCCGATTCATTTTTTTCGGCAATATAATCAGCACCCGTGAAAACGTATTTATTCAATGGACAGATGCCCGTCACTCTGAATCCATTTACAGCTATCTCCGTTGTCTGGCATTTCAACAGAGCATTTCCAAGCAATTCAACCAGTTCAAACTGTGCTAGTGCTCTGTTGTTTATTCTTAACCAAGTCCTGATTTCTTCACTGTAGTAGGATTTAAGTGGCCCCATAAAAGTCTTGTCAAGGGGCTGAAGTCTATGGGTCGAGTGTGGGGGAAGGGATATAATACAGACATGATTTTCTCTTGCTAATTTTATTATGTCTAAATTTCTAGTACGACTGTAATGTCCATCTAATACGAGCAGCACTGGAAACTCTTCAGTTGGCTTCACAAATTGAATGAAGTGGTTGAACCACATGGTAAATAGATTTTGCAGAATCCAGCCACTTGAGTGAACTGCGTAGATAGATCCGAGTGATGCACAACGCATAAGCTGG
>MU185891.1:0-28665 GCA_016904865.1 Pissodes strobi | reverse complement strand
TATGGAGCAGATGACTCGGAGCAGGTCCATGATAAAGAGAAGCATTTTCATTATTGAAACTGAAATTTTCCCCTTATAGACAGAGTTTAAAACTTCAGAATAAATCGCTATTCACCATTTTCCAGAGACAAATTGAAAACTGTTTTTTTATGTTCGGCACACACACATACAATCACACACACACACACCTATACACACCTTACGAAAGCTGTGGGGACCTGTGAATTTTTAATGAGTTGTGGGGGTTTTGAAACGAAGATAGCCATCTTGTTGTCCTTTTCACGCTGTTTACGTAGATACCTGTAAAATTTATTTACACACCGTGGAATCCGAATACACTCAACAAAAAGTTGTGGGGACACCCCCACAACAAATGGCAAACGTGCATGTGTATTTTGGTCCCCATAACTAATGGAAAACTTACGTGTGTTTTTGGTCCCCGTAACTAATGGCATGTCAAATGTGTAATAAGGTCCCCATTGCTTAAAGCATGTTAGCTGTGTAATAAAGTCCCCATTGCTTAAAGCATATTAACTGTGTAATGAGGCCTCCGTATCTTAAGACATGCTAACTGTGTAATGAAGTCCACACAGCAAGGCCAAATTAGACAGCTTCTAAAATAATCAATAACAAATTTTAAATATATCTGAGAGTATACATCTTGTACTCGAGAAAAATATTTTCTTTCAACATTCATGGGATAGAAGTTGGTATAGGTTCTTTCACCCCATGGTACGGGCCAAGAATTCTTAAAGTCTTATAAATTAAAATTAGGAAGAATCAGAAAAATATTTTGATAAAATGGAAGATTTTATTTAGGGCGCGCGGGATAAGAGAACTTTTTTATAAAGTAAACTCTTTAGAGAAAAATAGAAAATTGCATTTAGAATACCTGCTCTAACTTTCATTTCATGCACAGAAGCACGGGCCAACACTGCCAGAGATATGGATATAATGTGCTAACTCCCAACAGAGTTAAATGCTGATCCACTGAAAATGACCTAGTAAACCGTAATGCTACTAACCACCTACGCACTATTCGGTAACACAGGATAGTCCGCCAGCTACAAGGGCTGCTCCAGCTTTACGCCATTCAGATGGACTTCAAGGAATCCAAACATGGAATCCGAGAGGAATAACCGAAAAGTTCCAACCCCCAAAGCTGCACCAAACAATAAGTCTGCCGGGATATGGACAACATGATCAGTATACTGATCGCCCAGCTAGAAGGCCACATTACCAACCAGCTCCAGCAAGCTTTCAAGAACTTAAATGGCTAGACAAACACAGCTTCATAAAATAGAAGTTACAGCATCCAAGGGCGTAGACAGAAGATATAGGAATTGCTATTCTAGATCACTCGACATCTTGGCTTTTTTAGTGACCAAATCTCCAGGGACCACAGGATCTCCTTCCCTAACTACGACATTTACATATACGACCACCCCAGAAGCACCTTGTGACATTCCGTTTTTGGTCTTTAATTATAAGTAAGTTTTGGTACGCCCCGGTACCAGTTGCTATTTTTCGTAGTGCTGAAGGTAATAATTGATATCTCTTGCGCGTGTCTTACGAAATCCGTTTTGATTGGAGCGACAAGGAACGTCGCAGTAAAAGTTTTTGGTGCACGAGCACTTCGGTCACGACGCGAAGGGGTCGACTCGTTTCGCGAGAAAAGGATCGGTCCTTTTCCAGAGAAGCCGTTTAATGAGAGAGTCGAATTTAAAATTTGTTTAAGCCGAATTAGTCTGCGACGGATTTTGTCGACTAGCGGGTAGTTATTCCCGATTTAGGTGTGGAGCTTCGTTTTGATTAAGTATAGTATTGTACCATACGGGAAAATCTTGCGTGCGCAAGGATTTATGAAACGGTTTTTTTTACTGGTGAAGACCGCCATTTTTTGCGCTGGGCAGTTCTTTCTTGTGCCGTGTAGTGTGCCCTCATTCTTTTTAAGAGAGGGCCGTCCCTCTGGGGTAGGAGATAGCCGTTCCACCTGACGAGGATTTAGAAGCCTTTTCTCCAGGCAGAACCTTGGTGGTTTGCTTATTGGCCCGGACGCGGTCGTTTTGGCCTAGCGGAGCTAACCTACATGGTGTGACCAGTTCGCCCATCATACGGGCGAGACGCGTTGAAGGTCGGAGGGTATTTTCCGCTCAACCGGGTTGGAGCACGTTGGAACTTTGGGGAAAACAAAAAGTTAAGTGCTAGTCTAGCTTTAGATTTAAATCATTG
Organism: Pissodes strobi; assembly: GCA_016904865.1. Taxonomy (NCBI): domain Eukaryota; kingdom Metazoa; phylum Arthropoda; class Insecta; order Coleoptera; family Curculionidae; genus Pissodes; species Pissodes strobi. The sequence goes on along the minus strand of MU185891.1, from coordinate 26,433 downwards.
TGTTTGAAATATTTGTCATTTTATCAGTTGCGCACCATGTTTCCAATTAGGTTACTGCGCTCTATTTATCATAACGGTTTACGTGATCACCAACCCGCGCGGTGGACCAAACCTAAGTTTCCGTTTTACTACCCCAATTACTCGCGGGGGATCTTAAGCGTTTAAGTAGTGCCTACTGCATTTCTTTGGACTTAAATATTCATAGAGTTTGGTCAACCACTGATAATTTTTTCCGCCTTTATACTTATAGCTAAGTCTATTGTTTTATTAGATAGTTTAGTTTTTTTGGGGTGCTAAACACCCTCCCTCATTCCGGGGGGAAAAAAGAGAAACATATCGGAATTTTGGGCATTCGCCATTTGCTCTTAGGCTATTGTCTATTTACCTTTTTTATTATTGGCCCAACTAGTGCTCTTCAAATAAAGAGAAAGTATTTGCGGCGTTTTATTTGGCTTCACAATCATCGGTAGTTTAGAATTTCAGCAGTTCCACATCGGTCTTGGCGTTCTCTTCGTTTGTGATATTTGCCGGCAGGTTTATCTGGAGGAACTGAGGTCTTGCAGCAAGTTCCAAGAATAACGCGGGGATCTCCAGTTTGGTCCGTAACGAACTCGGTGGCGCCAAAAGAACCTCTCTCCGGAGCAGCGGGCAGATTGCGCGCACACTTTACAACTTGCTACAGGGTCTTGCATTCCGATCTTGCCGGGTGTTTACTTTAATGGGGAAGATCTGGTTGAATTCGGTAAGTGGATATTAATACTACTCTCGGTGTAACTCGTCATAGCTCCACGAGCATTGAACAACTTAAAGGGAAAAAAATCATTGCTTGTTTAAACAATAAAAAAAAAAATAACTTACGGTCGCGTAGCGCTCTTAGTGCAACAGGAGAACAATAACCACTACGCTGCCATAGATAATGTTGAGATTAAGCCTGTCACTATTGAGGTACAAACCCGCATATAGGCGGTAGATATGAGAACGATATACAAACTGCCTCGCGAAGACTTGCTGCAGAACTAGGCCATCGACCCAGGATAGTCATTGGAGACCTAAATTGCAAGTCGGCAGACTGGAATAGCCGATTACACAAAAAGGGCAACCCAAAAGACCTACAGCCAGTCCTGTTCTGTTTGTCTCTAAGCATTTAGATTTTCAATGAAATCGGCCAACATTTTATTTATTTGCTCCATTTCTGTCGTTTGCTGCTTTGTATTGGCCATAAATGTTATCAAACGTTCAGAAAATCGACCTATCAAAACGGTCTCGTTGACGTACTTGTTTGTATCCTCTTCTCTCCTCGAAGAACAGTTCACAAGTCCCGTCCATTCACAATCCGACTTCTGACACCAAGTGTTACGTTTTTCCCGCGGGTTCTGACAAAAGCACAACTTTTAACTTTTACCATTTTAAAATAATACTCCCTTTGTTCTTTATCACTGTATACAATTAAACACTCTAAACTATTCTTAGAACTTTACAACTAATGGATCTTTAAAATTCAGCATTCAATGATTAACTAAAAACTACACGCGTTCTTCGCGCTATTTATATCCAGTAGAATATGTCTCGGGACTAATCCGGAAGCGTCCACCGGCTTCTGTATTATTCTCATCCGGCCGCACTCTATCGGAAACCTTCTCGGTCGGCGATGACATATACGGAAAGCTTAGTTGTATAGGGTAGCACAAAAACATTCAAATGGTCGCTTGCCGTGACAGTAAACATGCTACACAGGCCTGTAACCGAGTTGAGAGATCGCCCGTCACGGTGTTAACAAGTGTTGCGATGCCTTGAGAGTTTATAAAAAGTGATAATGCAGTTTTCAGAACTTGAATTGAGCTAATGCAACTGCTATTGATGAAGAGTCTGAGCTAGGTGGTCGGCCTAGAGAATTCATATAAAAATCTAGAGCCCTTTACAAAGATGCAACCGGGGGTGACATTGAAAATGCCGGAGCAGAATGCAATGCTTATTAAGTTTGATATCTGAGAAAACCCATAATTGTGTTGAACGTAATAGTTGATATAAGTTTGGGTTAGATTAAATTAGATTACGCAAGTTTTATTTTACCAAAATATGACACATTAATGCATATAACTTCAAGTTTCGTTCTTTTTTACAATTTATAACGTTAAGAAGTGTCGTTGTAAAAACAAAATAACATGTGCATTCGAGTTGTCTCTCAATCCCCTATCTAACGATATGCAAAACGACTAGTCTGTCGTGATTCACTAAAAGTCACCCGACTTAACTAACTGAAAGTAACCGAAAGTTGATTGAACGACTCACCAAAACTAACCATAAAGGGCTAAAACATATCGGAACAGATTAAAAATATTAAAATCAGTTGAAAGTTGAAACATACCTACCCCCAGTCTATGTATTACCTTCTGAAAGTCGGTAGTCAGACTCGTGATCGTCAGCTTATACAAACCTATTTCGAACCCATCCTGTTACGTTGTGTTCTTTCGTAGTACCTAGCTCTCTTAGAGTTTGGGATCGTAATATTCTTTCATATTTCTTTTTTTCTTAAACTTAATTTTCCCTTTTGTAAAGTAAACAACAGAAACTCTTTAATACATATATTGATACTTCAAAAATAAAATATTTACAAATTCCTTGTAGTATCAATTTCGTTCATTTATCCCTATTTACATTTATTTAAGCTTAGCATAGCAAACCTATTGCAGGATACTCTGCAGCATTCTAAGAAGTAGCCTAGCTTTTGGATATATACCTAAAGCCTGGAGACACATTAGGGTAACGTTTATACCGAAACCTAGGAAAACAGGACAGGATACGGCAAAGTCCCTAAGACCCATAAGTCTTATGCCCTTTGAACTTAAGACACTTGAAAAACTTGTGGATAGGCATATTAGCGACGGTGTATTGGTAAACAGCCCACTGCACCCCGACCAGTATGCCTACCAGACAGGTAAGTCAACAGAAACAGCACTCCACCAGCTGGTCAAGAGGATGGAGGATACACTGGAAAACAGGGAGGTGATGCTGGCCGCCTTCCTGGATGTGGAGGGGGCGTTTGACAACACCTCCTTCGACTCAATAACCAGATCCCTCGGGCAAAGAGAAGTTGAGGGCACTTGCTGTCGGTGGATTAACTCCATGCTGAGGGGAAGGTTGGTAGAAGCAACCGTCGGCGTCGCTGGGAGCGCGCTGGTGGCTCGGGTGCATCGAGGGTGTCCGCAGGGCGGGGTGCTGTCTCCGCTCCTGTGGAACCTGGTGGCGGACGGCCTACTCAGGGCGCTCACGGATGGGGGACACTGTGTACTCGGATATGCTGATGACATTGTCATCATCACTCGAGGCAAATCTAACGCAACGGTTAGAGAGCAGATGCAAAATGCTCTGAACCGGGCTATAAGATGGGTAGATCAGGAAGGTTTAAATATCAGTCCCAACAAATCTAACATCATAGCTTTTACTCGAAGGCACAAGGTGGGGGATCTAGGACCACTTAGCCTCAGAGGATAAAACATACAGATCTCGAACGAGGTAAAGTATCTAGGGTTAACATTGGACTCGAGACTTACCTGCAACCGACATCTAGAAAATATTACCAAAAAAGCGGTGGCATCACTCATGATTACCAGACGCTTACACGGGACACAATGGGGATTAAGACCAGACATGATGTATTGAACATACAAAATGGTAGTAAAACCTATCCTAACACACGCCTCTCTGGTGTGGTGGCCCAAGACACAACAGAGAGGTGCGATTTCACAACTGGGCAAGGTACAAAGACTTGCCTGTCTAGGAATGATGGGGGCAATGCGGACCACCCCAACTGCGGCCATGGAGACCCCCCTGGACCTCCCGCCTCTACACTTTGTGATAAGGAGGGAGGCCAGGTTGGGGGCACATAGACTGCAGCAAACAATCACCGTTACTAGAAGGACGGGACACATGGCAATCGCTGATTTTGTGGGGGGAGATGTTTTAAACATGAAAACGGACCACATGCAAAAGCGATACTGTCTCAATAGATCATTCGAGGTGAACAGTCCAAGTAGAACCGAATGGGAAAATGGACTAACAGCTATCAGAAGGCAGGACCAAACCTGGTTCACAGACGGGTCAAAAACTGCCACTGGTACTGGAAAAGGAGTCTATTCTATCAGGCAAGGTCAGAGTAAATACTATGCACTGGGTATGTATGCCTCTGTTTTCCAAGCAGAAGTATACGCCATATTTCAGTGCGCCATAGAGAATAATAGGAGGGCCACAAACAATCGGCGGATCCTAATATTGCCGGACAGTCAAGCGGCACTAAGAGCTCTACTGAGCCAAGAAGTGTCATCAAGACTGGTGTGGGAATGCCTTGAAGAACTACAAATCCTGGCAGACCGGAATATGGTAAGACTAATCTGGGTGCCAGGACACAGAGGGATCGAAGGCAATGAGAAAGCTGATGAACTCGCCAGGAGAGGATTAGAAACAAAACTAATCGGCCCAGAACCGGCCCTGGGAATACCAAAAAGTATGACCCGGAGCCACATCAAAGACTGGGTTCGAGAAGAACATCGACGTCACTGGGCAGAAATCCCCAGGCAAGACCATGGAAAGGAATTTATTGGCCTACCATGTCAAAAAAGGACCGGAAAACTGCTACGTATGAGCAGAGACCGGTTACGAATCATAACCTGTCTTTTGACCGGTCATGCACCCCTAAAGGTACACCTGAACAGAATGGGTCTGTATAACGGAGACCTTAACTGCAGACTATGCAATAAGGAACCAAAATCAGACAGACACATCCTGATCAACTGCGAGGCACTGGACCGCAGGAGACTCTTGGCATCTTTGGGCAACCAAATATAGACCCAGAGATACTAATCAAACACCCAGTAAAAGACCTGTACGGCCTCATACAGGACATAAAAATACTGGAGTGGCTATCTTAAAACGACATAGGCTCAGCACAATAAGCCTGTACAGGCTGCAGTGCTATATGGCGACGTACGTCGGATAGGCCTAGGGAAAAAAAAACTATTGCATACTAAAGTGAAACCAACCAAACCTTTAAAATATCAAAATTCCTTAAGAACCCTGCTCTACTTGTGATCAAAAGCACGGCAATAGTGGTACTCATTAACCTTAATTACCTTATACCTTTTATTATTGACTACTAAATTTGATAATAAAATGTTAGTCTAGGGTACTTAAATGTGGTACCTGTCACTTACCACAAATAATACGTCAGTTATAAAATGGGTATCAAGTTATGATGCTTCGAAATTATAACCCCTTGAAGATTGAAGACAACGATCCAGTGAGTGAGCACCAAAGCAAACAACTCCTGCCATACGACATGGGTTATAAACATTGACCATACTCTGACCCACAGCACAACTTTTATTAACGCCCCAATGCTATCATATTATTATCCGCGTATACGCACAAAAGGCATACCTCATACAACACCGTACAACTATCATCCTTCAACAAACATCCCCGTCACTGTTATCGGTCCAAACAGTTACTATACCCTTTAGTACGCATTACATTACGAGTAATTGTTGTAGTACTACTACTTGACCAATTGACCCAAACTTAGAATACATTTTAAAATAGAAACATGTGGTTATTCTGACCCATAAATCTAGTGCCGAAGTGAAATTTTTACAGATGGCTATAATGCCGTTATATTATGTCCCTGATGGGCTCGTGGTTTTATTTGATGGTACTTGTTTTTCTTTTAACAAAGGATTATGACGGGTTGAATTTAGAGTGACCATATTAATACCCTTGTAGATTGTAGACCCATAGTTAGATTCTCACCTGTAAATTTTTGATTCTTGGTTCTTTCTCCCCCAATTCTTTGCAATTTTGCCCTGGTCGTCATTTTGATAATCTTAACTATTGATAATTCGATGTCTGCTGCTTGAAGTAGCGTTCCTTTAAAATTATTTCACTTTCTCTAAAATACCATTATTTCCCAAATAAAATAAGTGACCTATGAATTTAATTTACTTTGAAATTATTTTTACGTTCTCTAAAATTCGATTATTTTCCAAATAAAAGAAGTGATCTATGAACAAACTGGCAGCGTAATGCCCTTTATCTTTAAAAGAAAATTAGTGAGTCTATATCAAATTCTGTCGCGTATTTATAGGCCAAGTCCCCCTCATTCGATTTAGCCCTGCGACCCTCGCCTTTATTGCCAAGCAACATCGCCATGGGTATGGACTGTTAAGTGTTTCTACCTAACTTTGGCCCTTTTTTATGAACACAGTGCGTTTTGCATGATTTTAGCAGTTTTTAACACAGCCGGTTTAAATATTTTCTGACTTGAGCCAATGTATTTTGATCTACCATCTTACCTATAAGTATTTATTCCTTTATTTTTTTTACCTTGCCGTAATAATATATAAATTATCCTATAATCATTAATTAAATATATCACTTAATATCTAAACTATTGACCCCGGTTTGGTCCGTTTCAAAGTAATCCAAATTAACCGAATTTTGCTGACTAACTAAAATTAACCAAACACATTTAAATTGATTATAATGTATCGGAACCGGTTCAAATGAAATAAATTGGAACTAACTGAAAGTAACTGAAAATTGATTGAATGACTAACGTAAAGTAACTAAAAGCAGCAAAACGGGTTAAAACGTATCGGAACAAATTAAAAATGTTAAAGTAAGTTAAAATTAACTGAATTTTGGCGACTAACCAAAACTACCCAAAAACATTAAAATTGCTTATAACGTACCGGAACCGGTTCAAATGACTAAAATATATAAAAACTAACTGAAATTTACCGAAAGTTGATTGAACGGCTAACCAAAAGCATCAAAAAGGACTAAAATGTAGCGAAACAGATCAAAAATCCCTAACACAATTTAATGTAAAGATTTACTTTTAGCAGATTACGTTCGTTCAGTTCTCCAAAATATTCCACATAAATCATATTACTTAACATTACATATTAAGTTTTGTTCTTTTTTACAATTTATAACAATAGAGGTGCCATGGTTGTAAAAAACCAAAAAAACATTTGCATTCGATTCGCCTCTCAATCCCCGATCTAACGCGATTAGTTTAACTTAGTCTGAACTTATTTCAGTCATTTGAGTCGGTTCCGATCCGTTATAATAAATTTTAATAGATTTGGTTAGTCGTCTAATCTACTTTTGGTTAGTTTCACTTAGTCTCAACTTATTTTACTTAAATGAGCCGGTTCCGATACGTTATAATCAATTGTAATAGATCTGGTTAGTTTTGGTTAGGCGTCTAATCAACTTTCGGTTAGTTTCACTTAGTCGCAACTTATTTTAGTCATTTGAGACCGTTCCGATACGTTACAATCAATTTTAATAGATTTGGTCAGTTTTGGTTAGTCGTCAAATCAACTTTCGGTTAGTTTCACTTAGTCTCAACTTATTTTAGTCGTTTGAGTCTGTTCCGATATGTTATAATCAATTTTAATAGATTTGGTTACTTTTGGTTAGTCGTCTAATCAACTTTCGGTTAGTTTCACTTAGTCTCAACTTATTTTACTTATCTGAGCCGATTCCGATACGTTATAATCAATTTTAATAGATTTGGTTAGTCGTCCAATCAACTTTCGGTTAGTTTCACTTATTCTCAACTTATTTTAGACATTTGAAACGGTTCCGATACGTTATAACCAATTTAAATGTGTTTGGTTAATTTTAGTTAGTCGCCAAAATTCGATTAATTTGGCTAGTTTTAAATTACTTTAACATTTTTAATCCGTTCTGATACGTTTTAGCCCGTTTTGGTGCTTTTAGTTGCTTTTGGTTAGTCATTCAGTCAACTATCGGTTACTTTCAGTTAGTTCCAATTTGTTTTAGTTAATTAAACCGGTTCCGACACGATATTATAACCAATTTAAATGCTTTTGGTTCGTTTTAGTTAGTAGTCAAAATTCGGTTAATTTGAGTTAGTTTCAACTTACTTTAATATTTTTAATGTGTTCCGATACGATTTAACACTTTTTGGTGCTTTTGGTTAGTCGCTCAATCAACTTTCGGTAACGTTCAGTTAGTTTTAATATATTTTAGTCATGTGAACCGGTTCCGGTACGATATGAACAATTTTAATGTTTTTGGTTAGACGCCAAAATTCGATTAATTTGGGTTGGTTTTAAATTACTTTAACATTTTTAATCTGTTCTGATACGGTTTAGCCCGTTTATGGTGTTTTTAGTTACTTTTGGTTAGTGATTCAATCAACTTTCGGTTACTTTCAGTTAATTTGAATTTAATTTAGTCATTTGAACCGGTTCCGATACGTAATTATAACCAATTTAAATGTTTTTGGTTAATTTTTGTTAGTTGCCAAAATTCGGTTAATTTGGTTTAGTTTCAACTTACTTTAATATTTTTGATCTCTTCCGATACATTTTAGCCCTTTTTAGTGCTCTTGGTTAGTTTTGGTTAGTCGTTCAATCAACTATTGGTAAATTTCAGTTTGTTTTTATATATTTTAGTCATTTGATCCGGTTCCGGTACGTTATAACAATCTTAATGTTTTTGGTTAGTCGCCAAAATTCGGTTAATTTGGGTTAGTTTTAACTTGCTTTAACATTTTTAATTTGTTCCGATACGTTTTAGCCCGTTTTGCTGCCTTTAGTTACTTTTGGTTAGTCAATTTTCGGTTACTTTCAGTTAGTTCCAATTTAATTTAGTCATTGAACCGGTTCCGATACATTATAACCAATTTAAATGTTTTTGGTTAATTTTAGTTGGTCGCCAAAATTCAGTTAATTTGGGTTAGTTTCAATAATTTTAATATTTTATAATTTTGATATTTTTAATCTGTTCCGATATGTTTTAGCTCTTTTTGGTTAGTTTTGATGAGCCGTTCAATCAACTTTCGGTTACTTTCAGTTAGTTCCAGTTTATTGTAGTCATTTGTCCAGTTCGGATACGTTATAATTTAGTGTCTTTGTTTAGTTTTTGTTAGTCGCCAAAATTTGGTCCGTTTTAACTTACTTTAACTTTTGTAACCTGTTCCGATACATTTTAGCCCGTTTTTGTTAGCCATTCACTCAAGTTTCGGTTAATTTCCGTTATTTTTAATTTACTTTAGTCATTTGAACCGGTTCCGATACGTTATAACCAATTTTAATGTTTTTGCTGAGTTTTGCTTAGTCGCCAAAATTCGGTTAATTTGGGCTAGTTTTAACTTAACTTAATTTGTATTCCGATACGTTTCAGCCCGTTTTGGTGCTTTTAGTTACTTTTGGTTAATAATGCAATCAAGTTTCGGTTTCTTTCAGTTAGTTCCAATTTATTTTTGTCATTAATCATTTGAACCGGTTCCGATACGTATAACCAATTCTAATGTTTTGGGTCAGTTTTGGTAAGGCGCCAAAATTCAGATTTGGGTTAGTTTTAACTTTTTAAATCTGTTCCGATACGTTTTAGCCCGTTTTGGTGCTTTTAGTTACTTTTGGTTAGTAATTCGATCAATTTTCGGTTATTTTCAGTTAGTTCCAATTTATTTTAGTCATTTGAAACGGTTTCGATGCGTTATAATAAAATTTAAAGTTTTCGGATACTTTTGGCTAGTCGCCAAAATTCGGTTCGTTTTGGTTAGTTTTAACCTACTTTAATTTTTGTAACCTGTTCCGATACGTTTTAGCCTGTTTTGGTTAATTCTGATTAGTTTTGGTTAGTCGTTCAATCAGCCTTCGGTTAGTTTCAGTTACTTCCAATTTATTTTAGTCATTTGAACCGATTCCGATAAGTTATAATCAAATTTAAGCCTTGGTTAATCGTTATCTTTCGGTAAGTTTAAGTTAGTTTCAATTTATTTTAGTCATTTGAACCGGTTCCGATAAGTTATTAATCAAATTTAATGTTTGTAGTTAGTTTTCGGATCGTTTAGTTAGTTTTAACTTACTTTAAATTTTTTAACCTGTTCAGACACGTTATAGTCGTTATAGCCCGTTTTGGTGCTTTTGGTTACTTCTGGTTAGTTTTGGTTAGTCGTTCAATCAACTTTCGGTTGATTTCAGTTATTTTTAATTAATTTTAGTCATTTGAACCGGTTCCGATACGTTATAACCAATTCTAATGTTTTTGGCCAGTTTTCGTTAGTCGCCAAAACTCGGTTAATTTGGGTTAGTTTTAACTTACTTTAATATTTTTAATCTGTCCCGATACGTTTTAGCCCGTTTTGGTGCTTTTAGTTACTTTTTGTTAGTAATTCAATCAACTTTCGGTTACTTTCAGTTAGTGCCAATTTATTTTAGTCATTTGAAACGGTTCCTATACGTTATACTTAATCAAATTTAATGTTTTTGGTGACTTTTGGTTAGTCGCCAATATTCGGTTAGTTTTGGTTTAATTTTAACCCACTTTAATTTTTTCTACTTCTGGTTAGTTTCTGGTTTTCAATAAATTTTCGGTTAATTTCAGTTGTTTTAATTTATTTTGGTCATTTGAACCGGTTCTGATACGTTATAACCAATTTTAATGTTTTTCGTCACTTTTGGTTAGTCGCCAAAATTCAGTTAATTTGGGTTAAGTTTAAATTACGTTAATAACGTTAATAATTTTTATCTGTTCCGATACGTTTTAGCCCGTTTTGGTGCTTTTAATTACTTGGTTAGTAATTCAATCAACTTTCGGTTACTTTCAGTTAGTTCCAATTTATTTAAGTCATTTGAACCGATTCTGATACGTCATCAATCGAATTTAATTTTTTTGGTTAGTTTTGGTTAGTCGTCAAAATTCGGTTCGTTTTGGTTGGTTTTACCTTACCTTAATTTTCGTAACCTGCTCCGATACGTTTTAGCCCGTCTTGGTGCTTTTGGTTACTTTCGGTTAGTAATTCAATCAACTTTCGGTTACTTTCAGTTAGTTCCAATTTATTTTAGTCATTTGAAACGGTTCCGATACGTTTTAATCAAATTTAATGATTTTGGTGACATTTGGTTAGTCGCCAAAATTCGATTCGTTTTGGTTAAACTTGATCTACCTTAATTTTTGTAACCTGTTCCGATACGTATTAGTCAGTTTTGGTGCTTTTGGTTACTTCTGGTTAGTTTTGGTTAGTCTTTCAATCAACTTTCATTTAGTTCCATTTTATTTTAGTCATTTGAAACGGTTCCGATACGTTATAATAAAATAATAAAATTTAAGTTTTTGGCTAGTTTCGGTTAGTCGCCAAAATTCGGTTCGCTTTAGTTAGTTTTAACTTACTTTAATTTTGGTAACGGATACGTTTTAGTCCGTTTTAGTGCTTTTGGTTAGTTTTGGATAGTCGTTCAATAAACTTTCTGTTAATTTCAGTTATTTTTAATTTATTTTGGTCGTCTGAACCAGTTCCGATACGTTATAACTAATTTTTATGTTTTTGGTCAGTTTTGGTTAGTCACCAAAATTCAGTTAATTTGTGTTAGTTTTAACTTGCTTTAATATTTGTAATCTGTTCCGATACGTTTTAGCCCATTTTGGTGCTTTTAGTTAGTTTTGGTTAGTAATTCAATCAACTTTCGGTTTCTTTCAGTTAGTTCCAATTTATTTCAGTCATTTGAACCAGTTTCGCCAAAAGTAGGTTCGTTTTGGTTAGTTTTAACTTACTTTAATTTTTGTAACGTATTCCGATACGTTTTAGCCCGTTTTAGTACTTTTGGTTATTTGTTCAATAAACTTTCGGTTAATTTCAGTTATTTTTAATTTATTTTGGTCATTTGAACCTGTTCCGATACGTTATAACACAGATCTATATAGCTACGCAACAGATACCTCTTCCAATGCTTTTTACGCGGGGCCAAAAATGTTCACCGTCTTTCGCCAGCGGTGAACCAGTCGTCTAGGAACGGGTCGGTGTTGCCAAGCTATCACGTCGAACAATATTCCGGCTGACTTTTTGACCCGCTCAAATCATCTAGTTTTACTGTTAATATTTATGTATCAAATTAGCACCAACATATTTTTTTAGAAAAATACAATTTTAAATTTATAATATTGATAGTAGAGTTTAAAACAAAATTAAATGGTACTTTGACATGTCGATAAACATTTCAAAAATTCCTTTGATCTTCGCAACAAAACCCTGCGTGATAATATTATTACTTAATACAAATAAGAGATATTACAGTATAAGTTAAGAAAATTTGTAATGACCTTTTACACCGATATTTAAGGTGAGTTTTAGCCCATGTTCAAGCAAACACCAATCACTGAATCTGATAATGAACTTCAATTTGACATAATATAACATACGATTGCCAAGATAATGATTAATACCATAATGTTATATGAAAGGCAAACTACAGTTCGCGACTTGGCAACACGGCGGGGCAAAACACGTCTAAATAGGAAAATGTTTAAGTTTATTGCATTATTGGCGAGCGACACTTTTAATACCGGAGTAGGCATCTGTTATGTAGCTATATAGATCTGTGGTTATATCCAATTTCAGTTTTTCGTCACTTTAGGTTAGTCGCCAAAATTCGGTTTTTGGGTTAATTTTAACTTACGTTAATATTTTTTATCTGTTCCTCTACGTTTTAGCCCGTTTTGGTGCTATTAGTTACTTGGTTAGTAATTCAATCAACTTTCGGTTACTTTCAGATAGGTCCAATTTATTTTAGTCATTTGAACCGATTCCGATACGTTATAATGGGGAACTTGCATAAAAATTAAATTTGAAAAATATTACTCACAAACATAATTTAATACTATTAAAAGAACCACAGTTCACAAAAAAAACTAATTTTTTATTTTTGTATAATAAATATAAGCAATTAAAAACTGCATAATTCAAATTATTTTTATAACGCGCCGTCCTTGGCTGGGACCGGTTGTGACGTCAAGTCGCTCGTTTGTCGTCGCGCCTAACGGACGGCAGGGCAGGGAACGTCTTAGCTTCCATTATTATTATTAATATTAAAGCACAGATTAAAGTATAAATCAACACGAATTATAACAAACACCCTGGCAATTCAACGACAAGCAGTAATAAACGTAAATATTTAAATACTTGTGGCTGCCGATGCCATACTGCCTTCACTGACATTTTAAGATAATATGTCAATGACTGCTTTCCGATCGAACGAGCGGTGTGACGTCACGTGTCGTTTAAAATGAGTAGCTTGCGGTCACAACCTTAATTGTTTATTGCAAATTAAATATTGCTGATATTTGGTGTGTGGTGTCTCTATAGGTAGGCAAATATATTAAAGAAATAAAAAAAAAATGTGTGCTTAAGACCACACTATAGAAGTGAAAACTTCGACAAGCGGGGTCATCGTTTATCACAATTTCAATCCGAGCCATGGGGCGCACCTACCATAAAAATTTCGACCCCGTACCTCTTTCCGTTCCCCCGAAATTAATTATTTAAGTTTTTTCTTCTCTCCCCTCCCCTGGCCAAACTTGGGGGGGTACGGGGCCCGTTTTCGTCCAGGATCTTCTTTTTACCCCGGCTACATCCCCTGAAAATTTCGGCCCTCTACCTATACGGGAACATGTCAGTATAAGGAGCGTTACGTTACATATCCGAGCATGACATACAAAAAAAATTGCAAAACGCGCCTAAAGAAGTTTTCACTTCAAAAATTTGGTGTGTGCTTAAGACTGCACGACAGAAGTGAAAACTTCAACAAGCGGTGTCATCGTTTGTCAGAATTTCGATCCCAGCCTTCGTTGCAGAGATACGGGCGAAAAACGGTTTTCCCCCCAAAATTCCCCCTTAAATTAGTTCCCCGGTCCCCCCGTATGGCCAAACGGGGGGAGGTACGGGTTCCCGTTTTCGTGCAGGATCTTCTTTTTACCCCGGCTACATCCCCTGAAAATTTCAGCCCTCTATCTATACGGGAACATGCCAGTAGAAGGAGCGTTACGTTACATATCCGAGCATGACGCGTGATGCGTGATGCGTGACGACTCGGTCTCATTCAGCCCCCGCAAAAAAAATAACGCAAAACGCGCCTAAAGAAGTTTTCACTTCAATAATGATTTATTCTGAGTGCCTTCTCCCCCCTCCCCTGGCCAAACGAAGGGAGGTACGGGGTCCCGCTTTCGTCCAGGACCTTCTTTTTACCCCGGCTACATCCCCTCAAAATTTCGGCACTCAACCTATACGGGAACTTGCCAGTATAAGGAGCGTTACGTTACATATCCGAGCATGACGCGTGATGCGTGACGGCTCGGTCTCATTCAACCCCCACAAAAGAAAAAATTGCAAAACGCGCCTAAAGAAGTTTTCACTTCAAAAATGTTCAAGTTCCCTATTAAATTTAAGCTTTGGTTAGTTTTGATTAGTCGCCAAAATTTGGTTAAAACCTATTCAAAACCCACTTCATCATCGTAAAGTTATTATCTTGATAACATAAACAAAGATAAGGCGTCCGCATAATAGACCGGGCTCCCAGTGGAGTTCCGTATGCAAAATATGCAGACCGCATTCTGACTTCTGATATGTGCTGTACTGATCTTATACTTCGATATGAATGATGTTGCCAGTGAGTGTTGTGGTACGTTCTCTCTCCCCCTTCCCCTTCCCCATTGCTGTTAACATTGTTAGCATACTTCGAAAAAGTATTGATCATAATCATGGGACTATTAAAAACGAATGTTTAAGGCTGTATGTATACGGTCATAAATATAACACACCACAAGTCCGTAGGTACAATACGTTTAATTTTAATTAAAAAATCATAGAAAAAAAATTATAGTTAATTTTAAAAACAGTGTTTTACTTTCTTACAAATTTTGAGCCAATGGAAATATTTCAATTTTAATTTATACTACTATAAAGTGAAATTAGCGTTCATGGCACCAAGGGGTCATCTGGTCATCATTCAAAAATATTTTTTTCAATTTTTTTTTTCAATCCGAAAAAGACAATTTTTTCCAATCAGGAAAAAAATTCACCCGAAGTGGCTTAATAAAAGCGGGACAAAATAGGCTTATATGGACCATTTTCAAGCTGACGCGCATCTTGTGAGTGCGTGCGCGTGCCGTGGCGTTTGCGCGAGAGCGCGCATGGGGTTTTAAAGGAGATGAAAATGGGATAAAAGCGTTGTTTAATGATAAATAAGGGCACATCAGCCCTTGAAAATATTTAATTTTTATATATATTCACATTAATTATATATATTAATATTAAATATAACAGTACCACTTAAAATATATTATATGTAGACATGCATTTTACTGAAACAGTAGTATAATTCATTTTACTGAAACAGTAGTATAAAAGCTTTTCTATGTACGGTTAAATCAGTCTATAAATATGGCTAGAAATATCATGACTTGAAACTTTCAAAGATAATTATGAAATAAAAAAAATTTAAAATGAAATTACTCTAGTTGCCATCTGGGTTATCGGGGTCTTCTTCACTATGAGGCAATTCTGCATTAGAACACTATCCACTGCAGTGATGACATCATTCCCGGCACACCATTCCCGCGGACCGGCCGCAGTATCCACATGCATCTCCACATCCGGATTTGCACGCACCCCTAATTAGGTTCAGTAGGCTCGGCGGGGCAGCGAGCAGGTCGGAGCAGTGTGGCACAAACCGCGCTGCGTAGTCCAGTTTTCTCCAGTCATACTTCGTTGCGTTGTCAACCAAGTCATCAGAGCAACAGCGAAGAACTACGGGGAAACGGACAGAATAAAACAAACTGGACCCGCCTTCTGAATCCTGCACTCGAATAGAGAGGGATAAGGGTGCTACAGGACCCTGGGGGTGCAGATACCTTGACCAGTATATTAGCCCGACCTTTGCTATAGCTGCACGGATATTCTTGCCACGCTTGACCAGCGCAGAAAACCTACCCAGAAGCTGTGATTTTTTGATAAAGGGACCTGTGGAAGGGGCACAGAACATCGAATTGATACAGGAGCACCTTGACAATGTAAAGTCAGCCATTCTCTTTGCTCATACCTTTTCCGGCTGTGATACAATGCCAGCAGTTTTTGGAAAAGGAAAGGCATCAACATTTAAAATTCTCCAGGGCAACGAAGTTGGAGTTTTTAATAAGCCCGGAGCAGATTTGGAGAGGATCGTCTCCTGCGGTAAGAAATAGCTTCTTGCTTTATACAGAGGAGCGAAATATGCCACCCTAGATGACCTTCGCTACACCCTCTACAACAAGTGTAGCCGCCACGCAAAAGCTAGATGCTGACTTACAGCTGAAAACTTTGCCCCCTGCAGCTGCTCGACAACATTCATTGCGCGTGCACCTGCAGGTAATTTGAAGAAAAATAAAAGGGTAAAGCATTCTGCTTCTGCATTAGTAAAATGATAATTAGGTTGATATTTTTTAAGTTCAAGAATGGCTTGGGACAGGAACAAAGCTGGACGCAACGAAGTACGGCTGGAGAAAACTGGACAACTCAGCGGCTTGTGCGCTTGCCCTGTCGAGTCTCTTGAGCTTAATTAGGTGTGCGTGGAAGTCCAGATGTAGAAGTTTGTGTGGATGCCGGTCCGAGGGTATTGAACACAGTAGTGGATAGTGTTCATGCAGAATTGCTTCATAATGAAGAAGACCCCGACGACCCAGATGGCGTTTAGAGTAATTTAATTTTTTTTTATTTTATAATTATTTGTGAAATTGTCAAGTCATGGTATTTCTAGCCATACTGATCTAACTGTACATACATGCTTTTATACTACTGTTTCACGAAAATATATGTCCACATATCTTTTAAATATTAAGTGGTACTGCTATATTTAATATGAATATTTATACTGACTAAATATTTTCAAGGGCTGATGTGCCCTTATTTCTCTTTAAACAACTCAATTATCCCATTTTCATTTCCTTTAAAACCGCACGCGCACCTTCGCGCAAAGGTCAGTGCACGTGCCTTCACACGCACACGGACACAAGATGCGCGTCAGCGTGAAAACTGATCAGATAAGCCCATTTTGCTCAGTTTTTAGCCATTTCCGGAGAATTTTTCCCGATTGGGAAAAATTATCATTTCCGGGTTGAAAAATTACTTTTTCTTAAAAAAAAATACGTTTGAACCATGATCAGATGACCCCTTGGAGCCGTGAACGCCAATTTCACTTTCTAGAAGTTTACATTAAAATAGTAATATCTCCATTGGCTCTTGTAAATTTTCCAATGCGGGGATTTTTGGGGACTTTTTTTCCGATGATAAGGTACTGTCTTAAGAACCCAAATCAGTCGTCAGATGTTATGAATAATTTTTTCTGCGATACCACATTCCTCGGCAACCTAACTTTTCTAGTTTATGCCGGAGGTAAAATAGTGGGGGGGCGAAACGGCAATCGCACCATGCGCGCGCGCGGCAACATGCTTTTTTATACAGACAAAGGTCTCAGATACACAAATCACAAAACAGATTGCGGTCTGCAGATTTTGCAAACGAGGAACCCATTGGAGCCTGCACTATAAACAAACTAACACGATCTCCCACGCGTGTGACGTCATGTGGCAAATGTAGCATGCAATTTTTCACGATCTGAGGCCCCATAATAGGATAACAGAAACATTTTCAATTTAATATATCAAGTTATTCCCTTGCGGCACTTAATTCTATACACCCAACAGAATAGTGTGATGGCGCCACTATACGGTTAATAATTATGTCCCCACAACTTATCTAAATTGATACTTGTGTACTAATGTGAATTTGCTATGCTTGTGGGGACTCCAAAAAATCGTTTAAAACTTTTTAATCAAATTTATTACAAAATGGCCGACAACGTCACATTACGTCATGGAAGAGAGAGATAGAAAAATAAGATAAAACTAGATTTTGATGCAATAGTTCAAGAGAAATTAACAAATTTAGTTGTGGGGACGTGTGTAGGTCCCCATAATATTACAGGTCCCCACAGCCCTGGATTTTTTCACACGGTTTTCCCCACAACTTACGTAAGGTGTGTACACACACACACACACACACACACACACACTGTTCGTTGAGTGCCATAGGGTCTCCCTTTAGTGTGTGTGCCATTGCCATAAAAAATCAAGCGATTTGTAGGAGTCTAAAAGTCCATTAACTGGTTGCTCGTAGTTTGCATCCATATTGTTGCCTAAAGAGCCCTCACTACACTTACAAACGAGTTCCAAGTCTACTAGTGTTGAGCTTTTCTATAAAATTAACATACAGCAATTTTCTAATTTATGGCCCAATAAAAATACCTTCTTTTAATTTGGCGTCACTTAACTTAAAATATTGATAGTTAACGAACTGACTTGTGTTGATATTTTCAAAAGATCATTCATAAAATTGGTATACGAACAGTGGTATGATTTCACTTTTTTTTTTGTTCAAACTGTACCTAACCTAATACAAGCAAATCTTCCAACATACCATTAGGGTCAAGTTTCGTTTAGCGGAAATCTATTAAGAAGAAACTAAATTTATTTTTGACATTATAGTACCTGTCTCAACGCAGAACAATCAAAGTTTTTCCCCGCAAATACATCAATCTCATTTCAAAAAAAAAAATAAAGAAATAAAAGAGCGAAAATTCACTAGAAAAAAGTTCTTGGCTTAGAGTGGTAGCTCTCTACCTCTCTAACCCTTATTATCAGAGTAAACTATCCCAAATTACCCCAAACTAACCCAGACTAACCCATACTAATCCAAACTAAGCCAAACTAACCCAATCTAACCTAAACTAACCCAAACTAACCTAAACTAACCCAAACTAACCCAAGCTAACCCAAACTAACCTAAACAAACCAGAGTAAAAATACACTATCCCCAAATAACCCCAAACTAACTCGTATACTAACCCAAAATTATCATATAAAAAAATCTAGTTTTCTGTAAAACAAAACATTTGCGGAGAAAAGGAAAATTATTTTTGTGCTAGTATTCTTGTGTAGAATCATTCTATAGAACGATATTTTTTGTAGCCGATTTCCGCTATTCTAAACTACAAAAAAAATTAAAATTTTTCATTAATTAGGCATTTTCGGATAAAACTAATAACACCGTTTTAATTAATAGGTTTTTCTGAACCGGCCTATGACAAAAAAAAAATTGTGTGAAAATTATTGGTAAAAGTATTGGTTTTAGTAAGTATTGGTTTTAGCTAAATTATCATATAAAAAAATCTAGTTTTCTGGAAAACAAAACATTTGCGGAGAGAAGGGAAATTATTTCTGTGATAGTATTCTTGTGTAGAATCATCCTATAGAACGATATTTTTTTGTAGCCGATTTCCGCTAAAAGAAACTTGAGCCAGGGGTTAATTAAAGGTGTAAATTAAGAATGATAACTTTTTTGTGATTTTTTTATGAGTAGAAAGAAAGGAAAATGGTGGATGTTCGTTCACTTACTTGTGAATGGAAAAGGACTTATCCATGAAGATAAACGGACAACACAAATCGATAACGGTCACATGTAAATTTCACAAATTGTACGTCACATTTTAAAAGAATGGTTCACACAATTTAAATTAAAATCTTTAAAACACAAAAGCGAGGTAGAACCACGTTTTCGGACGAAACGACAAATGTGTCGCTATTGACAGTTTTGACAAGTAGACTGATGACGCACGAATTGGCGGTAATTTTAATTTTTTAAAAACGACAAGTGTTAAGTTTAGAAGATAAAAATAAATAAAAGTACCTATTCCTAAAGTATAGAAAGACTGCCACTAAGCTAGATGAGATAAACAAAATGGTATGATTAATATTAAGTAGCCTAAATTAGCGAAAGAATATTTGAAAATCCTGTTGATTACATCAGTGATGGACTGAAAGTTGTTTTAGAAATGAAGAAAGTACTTAATCAAGTGAAAAATAGAGGACTAAATTAAGAGATTACATTAGCCTAGGCTAACTCAACTCGAACGGATAGAAAAAGGAAAGAATGAGCTTAACTAAATAAAAGGTAACTAACTACATTATGAAGATACATCAGCCCAAAGTAACTCGATGCACAGGAGTGCCCACTCCTTTTTGGGTTGCTTATTAGTACTTGGCGATATCTGAAAAAGTGTTATGTTAAGGGAATTTAGGTACGTGTGGAATAGATGGAATAGGCTAACATAGATAGATATTATAATTATGATTCCCAATTAATTAAATCCATAAATAAGAAATCTGTTGACTCAGACATTATTTTTACTAGAGCTGACAAAGGAAAAACTGTAATAGCTTTAAACAAATTAGACTACATTAATAAAACTTTAAATGTTTTAAATCCAGAGAAATATATATATACAAATTAATTCGGATCCTACATTACACTATCAGAAACTTGTAAAAGAAGTTGTTAAAGAAGTTAGCATTTTTCCGGATTACGTTAAATCCAACCTTGTGCTAATGAACCCACAAATACCTAAATTATATTCTTTAATCAAATTACATAAACAGGATATGCCTATTCGGCCTGTAGTTTCGTATTGTACAGCCCCTGCTGTTAAACTTTCTCAAGAATTAATTCACATTGTAGGTAAACATTGTAATTTCAAATCTAATTATTCGATTAAAAATAGATATGACCTAGTGAATAAGATTAAAAATGTTACTTTACCATCTAACTCTAAACTTATTTCTTTGGATGTTAAAAATTTATTTCCTAGTGTACCTGCGATTGAAGTGTTAGAATTAATTAAAATTATGTTAGATATGAACCATATTAATCACATAATAAAACAGGATATTTGCTTGTCATTATGTTTAGATCAAAATTATTTTGAATTTAACGATAAGATTTACACTTGTATCGAAGTTTTAATAATGGGTAATCCACTTAGTCCTATTTTAGCTGAAATTTTTATGGATAATTTAGAAAAATCAATACATGAACACCATCTTAGCAAATATTGCTTATATTGGTATCGATACGTGGATGACATTTTAGTTTGTTTTAATGGGACGTCAAGACAATTAGACATTTTTTTAGAATTTATTAACACATTACATCCCAATATTAAATTTACAGTAGAATTGGGACAGGAACACCCTATTAATTTTTTAGACCTCAAAATTTCAAATGTAAACAATAAACATACCTTTGACATCTATTGCAAACCATCTTATACGGATATAATTATTCACAACTCATCTAACCATCCGTACAATCAAAAAATGGCAGCATTTAATAGTTTTATACATAGACTAAATAACATTCCTTTGTCTGAAGATAATTACAATAAAGAGATTAATATAATCAAACAAATTGCTGTGAATAATGGTCATAAGGCTAACATTGTTGACAATTTAATTAAAATTTACGATACCAAGAAAGCTTTAGAATTGGTGTACCCAAAAATTAATAATAAAGAACTGAACAATTACCAAATTTTAACACGCACAGGAATGTTAACACAAAAAATATCACAGTATATAAAAAATAAAAATATGAATGCCAAAATTGCCTTTAAAACCAACAATAAAATTAGTAAGTCCATTAAAAATAACAAATCCCCTACACCTAAAAGTAAGAAAAATGGTGTCTATAAATTAAATTGTGGTTCGTGTTCCAAAGTATATATTGGTCAAACTGGTAGACCTTTTGAAAAGAGAATTAAAGAACACCAGTCTTGTTTCATTAATGGCAAGGATACTTCTAACTATGCTTGTCATTTAATTAATGAAAACCACATTTTCAATAATGATTTCAATGTTTTACATATTGAAAATAAAGGTAAAAAATTAAATCTGTTAGAAATTATGGAAATCAATAAATATAAAAAATTGAATATATTACTTAACGAACAAACTGATTTTGGGTTTTCTCCGTTATTGAACCTTTCTTAGAAATTATTAAATTGTTTCCTTTGCTATTCATAAGGCGCCTGGGTCAAGATTATTTTTTGTAATTTACCTGCAACAGCGGAACTATATAATTTTAGCATATTTTAATGTAACTGTTCACATTTGAAAAAGACGTTACCGTCGAAACACGTGTCATGTTTAAATAAAGTTAGTGGAAATCTTAAAGTGGTTTACTTATTTAAGTGGTTCTTAGTTATGGATCTCCATCAAGTAAAGGCTAATTCGATTAAATACTTATAAGTGCCACTTTTTGAGAGAGTATGTATTTTATCTTTCGTGTTTTTTAAAAAGGTTTATAATAATTGATTTTTGTTTTTAAAGGAGACCAGAGAATTACTGACATAATGGCGAATAGTTTTGGAAATTTTATCATTGTGTTAAAAGAACGAATGAAGTAGTATTTTTTAGATAAATAATCTAACAAGCTATGAGAAAGTTCCTTTCTAAGTTTTTGGAGTTTTGTTTTAGTGGTTAAATTGTCAATAAGATTGGGATGGAAGTGGTTGTTAAAAGCGATATGTTTAATTATATTGACTTCCTTGCCATATTCGATAGTAGACAAAGGTATATTAAGTCACCTATTGACATAGCAAAGAAAAGCTGCCATCTTGTGTTGCCACGGATGGTGGGATGGATATCGTGTGATCCGTTTGAGTAGGTTTCCTATAAATCGAAAAATCAAGACTGTCCAAAGTTCTATGAACAGTGATGTTTAGGAAATTAAGTTTTTTATTAGTTTTAAGTTCGATTGTAAACTTGATGTTCGGGTGGGTGATATTTAACTTGTCTAAAAGAGCATTGGCGCACTGAGCATCGCAGTCAAGGAAACAAAGACAATCGGAACCAATGAAGTAAGTATATTTGTATCTTCTAAACTTAACACTTGTCATTTTAAAAAATATATCATTACCGCCAATTCTTGGCGTATCTATTCCTGCGTCATCAGTTTATTTGTCAAGACTGTCAACAGCGACACATTTGTCGTTTCACCCAAAAACGTGGTTCTACCCCGTTTTTGTCATTTAAAGATTTTAAATTAAATTATGTGAACCATTCTCTTAAAATATGACGTACAATTTGCGAAATTTAAGGCGCGTTCGGGATGCTCACGCCATTAACTCCGTGCATACCTAAAATGCTCCAGCCGTTCGGGTAAAGCTTTTCGTGCAAATTGAGTAGCTCTTTCAGCGTTCGACTATTACGGAGTGTTTACTCCAAAAGTTCCACCTCGCAGAAGGAAGATTTTGGAGTGAGCCTGCGTAGTTTGACAATCGAGCGAAAAGTATCATTTTCGATTTTCATTTTGTCTTGTTTCTTGAGAATTTGAATTTTGTTTGGGTCATATACACACATTTTGTGGCCATGTGTAGTCCAAGATTATAAAAATATGAAAATAAGTAAATATCCGCATTGTCCTGTTGTAGACGAGGCAGGTAGCCCCGTTATATTTGATGAGTCACAGGTACTATGTAACAAAACATTGATAAAATTTGTAATTGAGCAAACATTGTGTCAGAATTCTCTTCAAAAAACCCTTTTCCTAAAAATTCAAATTGAAAAAAGAAAACAGCTGTCTTGAATCCGTCAGTAATCTATCGTTCCCAGATCCAACAACTCCGAATCGTTCGACTATACATTTTGACTCCATACGCTCCAAGATCACGTGCCCGAAAATCCACTCGTACTCCACTCCAACTCCATTTTAATACCCGAACCCAGCTTTATATGTGACCGATGTCGATTTGTGTTGTTCGTTTGTCTTCATGGATATGTCATTTTCCATTGACGGTTCTGGTGTCATATAAGCACTGTCGATTTTGAAGTTTTTTTTGGGTTCTATGGAAAGATTACATCAAATAGGACACATTAATGCAAAAAAATTTGGGGATGAAGGACATTTTCGCAAAATAAATTGAAAACTAAAATTAAAATTTAACATACATTTTTTGCTAATAAACACAATTCCAGTATACTTTGTCCTAAGGTATGGTCGGAGAAGGCTAATAATAACATAATATTAAGCGTCTTTTCTAAAAAATTGCAAATTAAACTGTTTTTTTTTTTGCACTTTAAAACGATAATATAATATTTATGACGTAAACGTCAATACGTCTCTATTTCTTAAAACACTGTGGGACGAAAACTTCTTATAAATAATGATTCTTAATGGCTTTGTTTAGTAATTACAATAATCCGAATATATGATTTACTAGAATTAGATGTTACGCTAGAAGGGGGTCACTATTAATGATAAGTCATAAACTAATTTATTTAGTTTATTGAAATAGATACAAATTGAAAAGGTCATTTGGATTATTTAAGAGAGTATCACGCATAGTACGTTTGGTTTGTTACTTTGGGTTAATTTTGATTTTGTGATAGGCGGGGTTGGTCAAGCGCGTAGCCCGCTCGTCTCAATGCGCTTGTTTGGCAAATTAAAGTTAGTTTCGATTATTTTTGCTTAATCTGGAATACGGAGGCGCGTAAGTCGTTTGTCTCTACTTTGGTTAATTAAGGTTAGTTTGGGTTAGTTTGAGTTAGTTTGGGTTAGTTTGGGTTAGTTTTGGTTAGTTTTGGTTAGTATGGGTTAGTTTTGGTTAGTCTGGGTTGGTTTTGCTTAGTTTGGGATAGCGAAGAGAAATTCGTGCGTTTTTTTTTGTTTTTTTTTTTCAGTCCACTTGCAAAAGCGTTACCTATAATACTCTAATGGGCACTGCAAGTAGGAAACGGCGAGGACGAAAGATTCCACAGGGAACAATTCGGTTGGTAAGGAGTTCCAGATGCTCGTCACAAGCAAGAAGAAAGAATTTTGGTAGAGGCTGGTTCTGGGTGTGCTCTGTTGAAGACCATTGGATGAGAGCTTCTAGCTCGTCGTGTGGAACGAACAAAGCAGGCACTGGAGGGAATCAGAGTTGTCAGCTCGGTCGAACACCTTCCGTGATAATATCGGTAAAAAAGGGAGAGATCACCCACCATCCGCCTATGTTCCAAGGTGTGAAGGGAACGAGTCAGTGTTTCGTCGTTAATAAGTCTAACAGCTCGGTTCTGGATAGAGTCTAAGAGCGCTAGAGTATATTTGGGAGCAGAACTCCAAATGTGAGAGCAATACTCCAGAGTAGGTCTGATTTGTGCTTTATAGAGTGTAAGCAGCTGATGGGAGCTGAAGTATTTTTTGACACGGAAAAGTACACCCAGTTTTTGAAAGACACACTTGACGAGACCTCGGACATGCTCATCCTCCGAAAAGTTAGATCCGCATACCATCTTTCTTGTCACGATATACCGACGTTCAAGCCCGACAAGATTGATACCCATACATCAGCGTTCTTTCCTATGGGAATGTCGAATCTCGCAGGAAAGAATGCCAGTTAATGAGTAATAAATGTTACAGTGTCCTCCCAGATGATTAATTTGTCCACTATCCAACACTCTTTTCTTTCACATGCGCTTTGGATGGAAATATTTTTACGTTAGTGGCCTCTAAGCAGATTTTTTCCCCGCAAAATATGAGACGACTGAACGAGGGGAAAAATTGAGAGGAAAGATTGCACGAAAATTATTTGTGTTAGGGGGCGATCAAAGTTTTATTATTTCTTTAATATTTTGAAAGGAAAGAACGCTAGAAGAATGAATGCCGGCAATGAACGCTGGTGTATGAGTAGCTAATGAGAGAGTTTTCGCGTTAAAATGTATTACGAAACAGCTTCATTTCAATTTTTTTTCAGTTTTTTCGTCAAAACTGCTTCATTCATGATGTGATATTTCCATTGAACCCAAAAAAATCGTTAAAGTCGACAGTGCTTATATGACACCAGACCCCCATTGACAAGTAAGCGAAAGAACGTCCACCATTTTCCTTTCTTTCTACTCATTTAAAAATCATAAAAAATCACAAAAAAATTATCATTCTTAATTTACACCTTTAATTAACCCCTTTCAAATTCTAACAGATTTTGTATCTAAACATAACAATGTCAATTTTATCATTTTCTTTACCAAAAAATTTTTGCAGTCTCAAAGACTCTGACTCTCCACTAATGGGACTACTTGCTTTTCAGGTAACACTGATGATGGATTATGCCGAAAGCGCTCTGTTATGCCACTTTTAGAAGTCCTTTTGGATTAAAATTTTTGCATGGAATACAAACATTGTTTCATTTACTATTAAGCAAATTAGTTGCCGTCCCCAAGTCATCAACCTCAACTAACATGTCTGCTCCTTCATAATTTAGGGCTAATTGATATTTAGCTTCTTCCATTGAGCCACAACTGCAAAATTAATTAAACAGCAAAAATACAACTTCATACAAAAAATAAAAACATTTTTAAACATAACCTTAAAAGCTGTAACCGAAATATTAGCCCAAGTCCAAAGAGCAGTAATAAGTGGTAAATACCAAAAGCAAATCAGCTGTTTCATGACGTCATAATTTCCATTAGTTGGGTTAAAACCGCGAACCTGCTGAAAATGGGCTCAGGTCTAATAGTCCCCGTAACACTGACTATACAATACTATACCTCATCTAAGGGTTGTCCTTTAAAATTAAAATCCACTGTAGATACGTCGCCTATTATTATCGACTGAATGCTGCTAAAAACTATCTAATTTCATGCAACATTTCTTAGACCTCCTAACACAAGTTCGTTTAATTAGAAGATGCTTTTTGTTTTAGAGCCCTACTCTCCTTC
>MU185890.1:77753-101785 GCA_016904865.1 Pissodes strobi | reverse complement strand
GGTTCTCGGGGATACAATTAGTCGCTTTAAATTCCTACCCATCTATTAGTTGGATGTGATGCCAATGCGCACCATACGGTGTGGGGCAGCACGGACACCAACCAGAGAGCTGAGCCATTATACAATTATTTACTAGGGGAGGGGCTGGCTGATAATACAGAAGCTATGATGAATCAACTTTTGTAACTGCCAATAGGCAGGAGGTATTAGATCTAACGATCAGTGATAATCTCTTATCCACAAGAATCTCAGATTGGATAGTGTCATCAGAGCCCTCGTGCTCTGATCATAGACATATTCTCTTCAATTTGAAAACAGGTGAAATGCCAATCTTTGAATACAGGGACCCTAAATGCACTGATTAGAGCCTGATTAGGCTGTTTTTAGTCTTACCCTTCAGGAGCAGATGCGGCTTACTATTGCAAATATATCAAATCGTGATGAGATTGAGCTGGCCTCGGAGCAACTGAGGACAGCCATACGGCTTATCATGAAAACTGTCCACTCAAGGCTAAAAGGGATAACAGAGGAACCACTTGATGGAACAACTCCCATGACAAACAAAGGAAAGGAGGTTCGTACACTCTTTAATAGAGCTAAATAGACCGGCATATGGGATCAATACAGAACTGCTCTAACGAACTACAACAAAGCCATCAGAGAGACAAAAAGGCATTCATGGGAAACCTTCTGCCAGAGCATAACAGACGCACCTGGCAGTGCTAGGATCCATAGAATCCTCTCTAGAGAACCCGTTCAGGAGTTAGGATCGCTAAAACGACTTGACGGATCCTTTACGGAATCTGGCATAGAAACGTTAGAGCTTCTGGCTAAAACTCGTTACCCTGGATGTCGGATTTTGCATAATGATGAGGAGGAGCCTGTTTGGGGCCGATCAAATCGGCCAAAAAACGGGCTACTGGATTCCCCCCAAGAACATCATTAATGCATCAACAATTAAAAGTGGTTTTCTATCGTTTCAGCCTTTTAAATCACCTGGTGAGGACGGAATATATCCAGCACTGCTGCAGAACGATCTGGAGGTATTAACACCGTTCCTAATTAAGCTTTTTAGAGCCAGCCTAGCGAGTAATTATATATCGAGCAGCTGGACTAACATCCGAGTGGTGTACATCCCAAAGATGGGCCGTAGGGAATCAACACCTAACTCATGGAGACCAATAAGTATGACGTCCTCTCTGTTGAAATGCATGGAAAAGATACTCGACATGCACATTATTAGAACGGGTGCACTTGGTGAGTACCCACTGCATGAATTCTCACCAATTCTCACATAACTACCACTAAACAACCTTGTCGGGAACATAACACAAACGTTAGAAAGCGAGACTATCGCGATGGGTGTGTTCTTAGACATTGAAGGAGCATTCAATAATGCATTACCAAACTCCTTATATACAGCATTAGCTAAAAGAGGGGTTGAACCACAAATAATGAACTGGATCCGATCGGAAGTATGTTATATTGCAAAGTAAACACAACAACCCTACAGGGGGAGAGCTACAGATTCAGAGCCGCTAAGGGATGTCCGCAGGGCGGGGTTCTGTGGCCCCTTGTGTGGTCTCTCCTAATGGATGGTCTGTTGGCGGTCCTCTCCCTGTGGGATGTGGAGGTGCAGGCATACGCGGATGATCTAGTAATACTGATTAGAAGCAACTCGCAAAGAACTATCTCAGAGGATCTGCAAGAGGTGCTAACCGTGGTCTATGACTGGTATCAAAGGGAACAACTGTCTGTGAACCCACACAAAACAGTTATAGTACCGTTCACAAGGGACAAAAAGCTGGAAGACTACCTTCACTCAAAGGAGAAACGATCCCATTTGCGAATACAGTGGGAATCACCTTAGATAAAACACTTAACTGGAATGCACATCTGGATAAAATTGTCGCAAAAGCAAAACTGTCACTATGGACCTGCAGACACATTTGTGGCAAAACATGGGGCATACATCCCAAACAAATGCAGTGGCTCTATATTGCGGTCATAAGACCAATGATAATATATATACTCTAAGAGCTTACAGAGCTCCGGGAGAATCAAATTATTTACCTTACAAAGACAAGCGTGTCTGGCAATTATTGCCGCCTTCGGCACTACTCCCGCGGCAGCGCTTGACTGTCTTCTAAGTTTGTCACCTCTTCAAATAGGACTGGAGAAAGAGGCTAGATGGGCGACGTATAGATTGACACAGGCGGTGATCAACAATCTGCAGGCAACCATCCTGGTGCCCAACAGGCTCAAAAATGCCAATGAGCAGGACAGTGTGCTGGGTCTACCATCAGATGTTATGCCTATCAAAATTACCTATTACTATGCCTATGACGTCCTCCTACCAGAGAGGAACGTTTGGGCAAAAGACTCGGAACATCTGAGAGTAACAGAGCATAGTTGGATCACTGACGGTTCCAAGACCAATGATGGTACACTAGCTGCGGCATGGAATAAAAATGGTGAGGTTGAGCTTAAGTGTTCCCTAGGCAAACATGCAACCATTTTTCAGGCTGAAGTAAGGGCCATTGATATGACTGCACAGTGACTCAGAGATAGAAACTGAAAAGGCAAGTCAATCAAAAATTTTCTCGGGCAGTCAAGCAGCTTTAAAAGCTCTTGAATCTGGCCGTTATTCATCCAAGACAGTATGGAACTGCCAGGAACTACTCATCAAACATCGTACAGGATATGAAGGCAACGAAAAAGCTGACGCTTTTGCGAAGCAGGCGCCCGCAACGACCTTCATAGGAACCAGCACTGGGAATAGCTTATAACACAGCTAAAGAAGCCCTCTCCAGGTGGACACAAAACAATTTGTAGCCAAATGGAGAGCGTTACCAGGCCTAACTCATTTAAAGTTGGTGGTGAATCTGTCATCAGGAGTGAGCACTGGACAACTTCTTCAACTTGGCCGACAGCAGGTACAGGCTTTAGTACACTTGCCATTGTCGGTTAAGAAGCCGCATGAACAAGATAGGGCTCTCCGAAGAAACGGAATGCCGCTTGTGCTTGGAGGACGAAGAAACAATGGAGCATGTTGTATGCCACTGTCCAGCAATGGAGAGAACCAGACAAACAGTCTTTGGAAATTTTCAAATCACACTTGCAGATTTAAAAACTATCCACCCCAGAAAGCTGTTCGATTTCATGAAAAAGATCGAGCCTCTGGCATAGTGGAAACCACAGATGCGAGCCACAATAGACCAAGGGTCGCAGTGATGGGCCCACTCACGTGTACAAACGCAAATAGGGAGCACTCTTACCAGTGCCGTAACAACATGACATCGGGCCCTGGCGCCACACTCGAATCTGGGCCCCTCTCCCTCTACAACCGAACTCACTCTCCCTCTATAATGCAGAATATACTATGGGTTTAAAATAAAAAAACTATATACAATAAACAAAATCAAAATATATATTTACTTATATAGAAAAACAAAAATAAAAATATATACAAACAAACAAAAATAAAAATTAACAGGAAAACAAAACTAAATTTGTACTAATAAAAATAACACATTTAAAAATTCAGACCTTAGGTTTACATGAGCAACAAAATAATTTAAAAATTGACTTTTCTTGACCTTTTTGTTGCAAATACGTCAATTATCTATTCTAAATCTAATGAACGTGCTGTTTCAATTGGTAGAATTGAAAGTGCGGAAGGCCTTTCTTGGCCAATTGCATTTCTTAAATAATTTTTTATTAGCTTTAACGTAGAGAATGAGTGTTCCGCAGAGGCAACAGTTACAGGTATTGTTAAAAAAATTGAACAAGCAGTGATCACTTCGGGGAAACTGGAACTAGACGATGAATTTTTTATTAATATAAATTCAAGTAATTCTTTTACCGTAGATATATTATTTAATTTAATTTCTTCAGAAAAACATTGGCGAAAAGATATAAGCTCTTGAGAAAATGCCTCACCAATATAATTTTGATATTTAATTCTTAACCTCTCTGCTTGACTATATATTTCATCATCAAAAAAACGTAAATAACGACTAAGAATATACTGTAAATGAGATAATTACAACAAATGCACTAAGCCCCGAGAACAATAGATTGGCACTGCCAGTCCCTGCTTCGCGATTATACCCTTACTAGAGTTCGTGCCGGGACTTCCCCAAAATTCTAAAGAGCCAAATTCACACACCACGCGCACACATACGGGCTAAGGCCTTGCCAATATTTTAGAGGCAACTTTTGGTCTTTTTTTTTACCGTGATGGGCTTAAACTTATTTTTTGCCTAAATAAACCCTAACATACATGTTTCTAAATGCTTGTTAATCAAACACTATGCCATAATTTTTTTTCATAATTCTTTTAAATTTTTACTGTGTCACAAAGATAATTTAAACGGATTACATTTATTAAAATTACTTTTTTCTTAAGAGATTAAAAATAAAAATTATTTAAAAAATAGTAAACCTCGTATTCTCGCGAGACTAAACCATAGCGTAAGGAGGCCCTGAAGGCCCGATCGATTTATTTTTTTGGGTTTCGAGCTCAGGTCCTGGTAAAAAAAAGTACTGAAAGTAGCGTATTCTCGGGTTTTATGCCCCAGGTTTACATAAAGTAAAAGGGGGCCCTCCGGGCCCCCTTAGGATCCGGGCCCTGGCGCGGCCGCGCCGTCTGGCGCCATGGTAGTTACGGCGCTGACTCTTACTCTTGAATATCAGTAAGCGTGATGTTTTGTAATATAGCAGAAGGCGCCTTAATATCGTCCATGGTTGTATATAAATAAAAAAAACCTGTATGAAAACCGGACGGAAGGAGGGGCCACAAATCACTGATGTCTACTATCGTAACAAATCAGGATGGTTCGACATGATTATGTTTGAAATGTGGTTCTTTAAAGTTCTATTTTTTTTTTGTTGCAAAAAGAAACACTTATGGTTGTTTTTACATTTTTATGAGCATAATCTTTAATAAACAGAAATAATGTCCTATGCCAATGTACACCAGAGCGCTAAGCTTAAAATTCGAAAAATAACAAAGATAAAATTTGCTTTACAACCGATAGATAAAACAGAAACTTATGTTACTATGTCATGTCATCATGTTATTAACGAATACTATGCAGAACATTATTTGTACTAATAGCTACGTCCATATAGGCTAAATTTAACATATAATAAATATATCATAAAGAGATATACTGACCGACGAATTTTGTTTTGGTTAAATCTATAACACTATCGGTATAAGATATTTTTTGATTATACACATTTAGACATATAGGTAATTAATAAAACCCGTTACACTACTATCGTCTGCACATATATACATCGATAGTATAGAATAGGGAAACTGTAGGCCAAGGGAGGTCATGGGACTTGCAACATTTATTATAAAAAGTTGCGGAACAGATATAACAGTAATTATGATTCCACATACTGTTTGGTTTCAGCTAAAATCATTAAGAATCAGTAGTTAGTAGGTATTCGAAACTATAGATAGAGCTCCCTTTAATGGATAAATACATAAAAAACAGCTAATATATTTCTGGCCATGTGCAATGAATGTGTTAACCCATCCTCCCTTGAAAATAAACTATATCTACAGCTCCACATAGGAATTGCACATCTAATATATTTAAAAATATGAATATGAATCTTGTTTAATATAACATATGTTTAAATCTTTAATTCTGTATTTATTTGATATGGAATTCAAAAATATTCATGTTTACAAAATGAGGCGACGATAAACGGGTACTTCTGGCTTTGGTTCTTTTTGGTTGTTGATGATGCTGGATAGGGTGTTGAAGTCGTTTTGACTAGGTCCGTTGATGTACCTAATCATTCTGGTTGGGTCGCTTGTACGTTTCTTCGCGACAAAAAATCTGGGAAAGAAAATACAGCTACAAATAATAGTTAAAGCAGTGTGGCCGGTATTGCCCGTGACATAAAAATGCCGAAGAATTTGCCAATTAATTGGAAAACTGTAGCGAAAATAGGTGCTCATGTTTATTTATTCCTGAAAGTTTACATTTACTGCGACGAAACATATTTTCTTGTTTTTAGCCTACCCTACATACATTTTGCACTTAATGTATGGACCATTTAGGCATGATTTTTGTAATATTTAGTAGTAACTGATTAAATATATCTTTACCAGCGAAAATAAAAGGATACTTAATGCTAGACGGAGACAAAAAAATAAATAAAAATAAAATGGATGTGTGCTCTCAGAAATTAACTAAAAATAAATGAGAAATTAAAAATAACACATACACATGCTTATTAGAACAACCTTTTCTTTTTGGCATCGTCGAAAGTTCCCCAACGTGGCTTATAGTCTGGCTGTTGCTGATTGGAGTAGTCGAAGAGGTAGCTGTCCGGAATTTGGTCGATTGAGGTGTGAGGGTAGACTGGAGCATTTAACCTAAAATAAATGGTGACATAGATATGTTCTATATTGTTGTGGAGGATTCATGTTTTACCTTACAAAAGTTTAGGTTTTCTCTCCACTTACCAAGCTCTAAGGGGAAAGAAAACCCAAATATTTGTAAGTTAAAAAGTGACATTTATATATACATGCTACAAATTCGAGTGCATGCATGGGGATCTCGGGAACCGTAAGAGATACGAAGTCGGTTAAATTAAGGCAAAGTTGTGCAATTTGATGCCCAAAAAAATGCAGTTTTCAAATTTGAAAAATTCCGAATACTTCCGGAGATATTCGTAAAAAACCGTAAAGCAGCCATTTTATTTTTATTTTTTCCTGATTTTATTTGAAGAGATAATATAACATAAATTTAACATTATTATTGCCACTTTTTCTCCTGTAAAATATGGCAGTATCAAATTTTAAATCTGACGTTTCGTCTCCGGGCCCCCATCATCAACTTAATTTTTTTAAATACGGATCTAAATTTTTTATTTCATTTTTTAGAAGCCTTTGGTCTCCCAAAACCAACGATGTATCACGCTTATCGATATATCAACAAATCTAGATTTTTTCCATAAGAGATAATGTGTTAGACAGAGATTTTTTTTCTGAATCGATTTCACTTATGAGAATATTTGTTACCGCTATTGGACAAGTGTGATACATCGTTGGTTTTGGCAGACCAAAGGCTTCTAAAAAATGAAATAAAAAATCCAGGTCCGTATTTAAAAAAATGAAGTTGATGATGGGGGCCCGGACACGAAACGTCAGATTTAAAATTTGATACTGCCATTTTATAAAGGGGAAAAAGTGGCAATAATAACGTTAAATTTATGTTATATTATCTCTTCAAACAAAGTCAGGAAAAAATAAAAATAAAATAGCTGTTTTTCGTTTTTTTACGAATATCTCCGGAAATATTCGGAATTTTTCCAATTTCAAAACTGCATCCTGTTGCCTTAATTTAACCGACTTCGTATCTCTTACGGGTCCCGAGATCCTCATGCATGCACTCGAATTTGTAGCACCCTGTATATGTAGGGAGTCTGTTAAGTGCCCTTTATAAATAACGCAGCTGGTTTTTAAAACACTAAAACAAAGGCATTGATTTACGAATAATTTGGAAAAAATATTAGAGGCCCTTCAACCACTTTATTGTTCTAGCATATTTTTGGAATAAATACTTTCAAATATGAGCCCTAGTTTGCTGTTGGTCACGTTGAATTTCTATTGCCTCTATCTTTAAAAAGAAGGCCAATTTGAATTCACAATAATAAAAATTATAGAAAGGTGGTCCGGATTCGTATATTCATATTTTCGATATTTTTTTATCCATATGATTTTTTAGTAGGTGTTTCCCGGACCACGGTCACAGGGCTTGAGAGTTGCGCGCATTACATTGTTGACAAAAATATCTAATATTATACTTCACGCATGGCCCTCCTCTCGCAACCAACAAAAACTAACCAAAGGCATGCCCAAAATGAAGAAAAAAAAACTCTTTGCACATAATTTTAAAAACGAAGAAAAACATGTTTTACCACTGGAATCGAACCCGAACCGCCGTATTGAAGATTCAGCTTCCATCACTGAGCTACGGACTAGTTGACAGCTATTCGCTAGACCTTAAAGATGATGTTTGTCAACAATGTAATGCGCGCGAACTCTGAAGCCCGCTGATATAGTACGGGCAACGTTTTCTTATTTTTATGGTTGCTCCAGCGAATTGCTTTCAAGTGGTCTCGTAGCTCAGTGGTTGAATGCGGTGTTTTTGATACGGCTTCTCGGGTTCGATTTCCGTCTATGTTTTTAAATTTTTTTCAAAGTTATGTTTGTTTCTTTTTTCAAATTTGGATTAGTTTTGGTTAGGTTTGTTTGGTTGCGCCCCGGAGCGAGCGAAGGGAGCGGAGGGCCATGCGTGAAGTGAAAATGAAATGTAAAACAACTCTGAAGCCCTGTAACCCGGTCCGGGCAGCGTTTTTCTATCGAACGCCCAGTAAACCGCTTTTTATAGCGTGACTGTATCATAAATGTTAGCTAGAATACCGAATTTCTTTTTACGCATGCGTGATAGCATTGCGTATCGAGTTAAATTCAAGCAAGTTTGGAAAATCAAACAAATCGAACTTCGAACAGTGTGACAAGCTTGGTAATATAACGTTTGTTTGATTTTTATTCGACTTGAATCCGTTGCCACAACGCGTTCGGCGTGCCCGCGTTCTTACTAATCACGTCCCGATCGACGAAACGGCTACAGCGCTACA
This sequence comes from Pissodes strobi, assembly GCA_016904865.1. NCBI lineage: Eukaryota > Metazoa > Arthropoda > Insecta > Coleoptera > Curculionidae > Pissodes > Pissodes strobi. The sequence continues at coordinate 93,109 of MU185890.1, read as the reverse complement.
GCTCTTGTGGGATGACACCTATAATCTATGACGGATCAATTTTCATTCAAGAATATGTCTTCGGCCTTAACTACATGCTTGTAATTTTATTGGCATAACGCATCGTTCTAAAACGGTATCATTTGACACTTGTCACATTTATAATGACAACATGTTAGAGTCCAACCCATTTTGTGCATGCCTTCGGTTAGTTTCTGCTGGTTGCGCCTCCGTAACGAGCGAAGCGAGCGGAGCGCCATGCGTGAAGTATAATATTAGACATTTTCGTCAACAATGTCATGCGCGCGCAACTCTGAAGCCCTCTGATGTGGTACGGGCAACGTCTTGTGATACGTGGCACGAGGCCTGAGCAGTTAACCAGCCTTTCACCAGGTTCCGTGACGGGGCAATGAGGGAAATGCTGGGACCGGGGCATAGAGTGAACCTTCTAGTCTATTGTTAATGTTTGCCAGTGTTGTCATTTTGTAAATTATTTACATATTCAAGCGGTCGAACAACCCACTGCGACTGAACAGTCAGCAATGGTGATTAGAATTAGAAGAAAATAAGGCTGAAAATAGGATACATTTATCTCAGTGAATCTTTCATAAATGAATAAGTTTCCAGAAACTTAATTTATATTCGGTTTTTGCTGATAAACGAAACTTAGCTATCAAATCGTGGGCGCTAGTTAGCAATAGACAACGTACAAACACCAAATTAATTTTGTTTGTGTCAAAATTATGTTTTAATACTCGCCAAGGCCGAAAACATTGAAAACTGCCAAAAATAACTTTCTAACTAGTAGGGCACGATTGACTACATAAGTTCAAAAAAAATAACTATGTGAAAACTATTTTTATATTATATTATCTTACCAGGTTTCATCGTTGGTATCTCCATCAAATTCATAAGGATCATAATTTTTGTTGTATCTCACGACAGGTTGCCTGTAATTTTCATTTTCCTTCAATGCTCGTTGGTTGTTCTCGTAGAGCGTTAACAAAGCCAACACTTCTTCAGGAGTCAAATCAATATTTCTTTTGGGTCTAAAATATGAAACAAATAATTTTAAAAAAGAGTATTGTTTTGATATAAGCAACATATTTCTATTTTTACACCTTTACGAACCGGAAATGCGTTTCATAATCTTAATGAAAGTATTTTGACATCCATTTCTTTACTAAAACTGAGCTTTATCCACAATACCGAAACAGAATTTTTGCACTCGACGCGCGTTTCGCTAACCATGTTAGCATCATCAGGAGATGATTAAGACCAGTCTTAATCATCTCCTGATGATGCTAACATGGTTAGCGAAACGCGCGTCGAGTGCAAAAATTCTGTTTCGGTGTTGTGGATAAAGCTCAGTTTTACTGCATGTTGCCGAAGGTTCCAAACCCCAACATAATCCATTTCTTTACACCTAAGGTTGGCAACACAGTTTTTTACGTGTCATGGCCACCTTTTTATGTAAAGAAAATGACGGATAGATAAGAGCGTGATTCAAATATTTTTGCATTCAAGTCTGTTACCTACGAGCCATGAAGTTTGAAAAATTTTCACGAGATTATTTCTTAAAAGAAAAACTAATTTCTTAATCATAAAAATACAAAATAGAACAAAAATTTATAAAGCACTCATTTGCACTAAAACATATCTTATAAAATTTGCACAGACGAGAATTGTTGCGAAGATTACTGGGAAATTTACCACCAAAGTTTGGATCAAATTTTCCGTATAAATTTTGATGAAATCAGCAAAGTTTGACATTGACAAAATGATGAATCATTAGTGATGACACATAATATCAAAATGGACTTGTTTTGTAGCGGCTATATGGTCGCCATTCTGGGTGAAAACGTGGCTATCGTTCAGTGGCCGTTGTTTCTCCCCGAGGAAGAATCGGGAGTCCTAGCCAGAAGAAATGCTCATTCACGCCGATACCCAGGCCGTGGGAGACCGGATGTCTCCGTGGGACCATTTCTGTCTGTGCATGCTAAGTATCGGGAACATGAAGACCCACTCGCGATAAAAAAAAAATCGCTACAGTCAGCAAGAGAGTTGAGTATCTTGTACAGCATCATTAACTCGTTTTTGTCGCAAAAGGAGAAAGGAGAAATTTGGAGTATAGGGAATCGTAATCGAACGCATAATTCTGAGGTGGTGTGTTAGCTTAAAGAAGATAGCGTGTGAGCGGGACTCCAAACTGAAGAACAATACACGAGAAGTGGCCTAACCAATGAGCAATATAAAAGTCTGATTGAAGCAACATTATTAAAATCTCTTCAGCAGCGCTGTATGAACCCTAACGTCCTTATTAATGTAGAAAATACCCGAAAGGTGCGGCCAGGATGACAATGAGAAGTCAAAAAGAACGTTAAGGTATCTAAATTCCATTTCGATTGACGATGGTACCTGGTCAATGTGATAGTCATAATGTACGGGTTTGCGTAGCTTGGACAAGCATATCATTTTGTGTTTCCTGGCGTTCAGGACACCAATCAACATACCAATCGGACAATCTATCAAAGTCAGACAATAGGCTGATGCAGTCGTAAACAAGAGATATATTGATGAAATTTGACAATATCATTAAGTAGCAAAGGCTCCAAGTGCGAACCTTGGGAAACACTGGATGTGACTTTAATACGCGCCGAGTGAAAGTTGTGATCCTGACTATATTATCTGGAAACGAGCAGACAAGTAATCAGCTATCCAGCAGAGGTGCAAGGCAGACATCCCAGGTCTTTCAGCTTGCCCAGTAAGTCATGGTGATGAACCCTATCGAATGCTTTCGAAAAATCAGTGTAAGTGGAATCGTTTTCAAAGGCAGAAGAAAGACAAGCACCATAAGAAAGAAAGTTTAATTCAGTGAAACGTCTCGGACGAAAACGAAACTGCTGTTCACTCAGACAGTGGTTTACACGGAAAGACAACTGTCCGTCCAATAAACAATCAAATAATCTTGGGATAGAGCTAAGGATGCCGATAGGTCAGTAGTTCCCATCCTTTTTGTACACATAGCACTCCTTCCAGAAGCCAGGAAATATTCCTATATTCAATCAAGCTTTGAAGATTTTTAATAGTGACGAGCATACACAAACCTACAATTTCTCAGAAAACATGGACGAATGCCTTATTGACATTCAATCCGCTCATATCACCATAGATTTCAGATATTAAGGGTTGGCAGCCATGGATATGGATAATGATTTGAAGGATCTGTCAAAACTCTGAATAGCACCAAAAAAATCATTAGTCAATCCAAGTCCCCCTGCACTACTTTATTGTTATAAAACATTTCGGAGGGCAACTCGTCCTCTTTGCAGTTAGAGTTTACAAAGTTACAAAAACCCTTAAAATTATTGTTGAACAATGATGATTCAGACTCACATACAAAGTTCGGGTATATAAGTTTGCCGATAAAACCGATAAAATAGGCTCGTTGGGCTCTTTGGCGAGGCCCGAACCTTTTTGTGTGGTGGCCAGGTGTGCTATTAAGGCGTCCCTTACGAACTGGGTAGCCACGGAGTTTCAGGTGGTTAGAATGATGGTAGGTTTATTGACCGGCCATTGTCCACTGAAAATACACTTAAGTTTGATGGGACTGACAGACAAAACCCTACGCTGATTCTACCAAGGAGAGGAAACTGCAACGTTCTATGACACTGTGAGAACACGTTTTAAACGAATGGGCGAAACCAATTCAGTAGTCACACGTTATAATGAGGGGTCATTATCAAGGCTATGGTTAATCAGAGATATAAAACTAGATGAGGTGCTCTAAAACAGGGAGAATCACAATAGATCTTGCAGGTCGCGGTGGGTCTCTTAGTTTTAATACCAACTTTATGTTTGCTGGTCAGACTTTTGCTAGTAGTGTTATATTTTTTACTTTTTAGATGCAAAACCTTAAGGTTAGGGACCTTCCAGGGAGAGTTTCCAGGAGATAAGCGAGAAGTAATTCGGGTTAGTATGCCGTTGTTGGCTGTTGCGCAGCTTTTGTGTACTAAACCATTGGTTGAAAATTAGTTGACGACTTCTCAATTATTAACGACTAAATTCTGATCTCCTTTGTGCGTATTGTTTTCAATTATCTACAAGCTTGAACCTAACAATTTCCAATTTTATTCACAAAAATATGCAATTTAATTTTATTATTAAGTTTAAGCTTTCCACCAAAATGGACGTCTGATGCCAGAATTTGAGTTAAAAAAGTATTTGTGGATAAATTACTCGATTATTAAAAATAGTTTGCTAGTTTTTATAGTTTACCAAATCCTATCTAAACAATAAACGTATTTTGAATTTGAATGCAATCTGATTGAGGCCTCGAATTCTCTAATTTGAAAAAAGAATTAATATTCCAATTATTTTTAGCAGCACGTAGCGACTGTAGTAAGGCGCGTTTAGTATACTGGTTTAAATAGTGTGACTGTCACTTAGCTACTATTCAGTGAAACGTCTTGGACGAAAACGAAACTGCTGTTCACTCAGACAGTGGTTTACACTGGAAGACAACTGTCCGGCCAATAAGCAATCAAATAATCTTGGGATAGAGCTAAGGATGCCGATATGTCTGTAGTTATTGGCATTCCCATTGTTATCCCTTTTATGAATTGGTAACATATAGCACTCCTTCCAGAAGCCAGGAAATATTCCTGTATTCAATCAAGCGTTGAAGATTTTTAATAGTGACGAGCAAACTACAATTCTTCAGAAAACATGGAGGAATGCCATCTGATCCAGGGCCCTTATTGACATTCGATCCGCTCCTATCACTATAGATTTCAGATATCAAGAGTTGGCAGCCTTGGATATGGATAATGATTTGAAGGATCTGTCAAAGTCTAAATATCACCAAAAAAAAAATCAGCAAGCAAGTTAGCCAGTTCAGGTCTCCCTGCACTACTTTATTGCTATAAAACATTTCGTTGGGCAACTCGTTATCTTTGCTTTTAGAGTCTACGAAGTTCCAAAATTCCTTAATGTTATTGTTGACCAATGATGATTCAGACTCACATACAAAGTTCGGGTAACTAGTCCGAGATTAAAGTTTGCACTGAGCCGATGAAACAGGCTCCTCGGGCTGTTTGGTGAGGCCAGAACCTTTTTGTGGGGTGGCGAGGTGTGCTATTAAGGCGTCAGTTACGAATTGGGTAGCCACGGAGTCTCGGGTTAGAATGATAGTCGGTATATTGACCGGCCATTGTCGACTGAAAATGTGAAAATACACTTAAGTCTGATGGGACTGACGGATGAAACCCTATGCTGATTCTGCAAAGAAGAAGAGGAAACTGCAACGTTCTATGTCACTGTGAGGACATGCTACACTGAGGTATCATTATTTAGGCCATGGAATGTATGCAGAGATATAAAACTAGATGAGGTGCTCCAAAAACAGGGAGAGTCACAATAGATCTTACAGGTCGCAATGGTGGACAGTACAGTCTAATATAATCTAATCTACTCTATTCACTTCAAGTCCTTCTCTTAGTTTTAATACCTACTTTATGGTTGTGGTTGCTGGTTAGACTTTTGCCGGTAGTGATATTTTCTTTACTTTTTAGATGCACAACCTTAAGGTTAGGGGCCGTCTAGGGAGCATTTCCACGAGATAAGCAAGAGGTAATTTGTTTTAGTATGTACAACAATTGGCTGTTGTGCAGCTTCTGTATACTAAACCATTGGTTGAGAATTAGTTAACCACTTCTCAACTAACGACTAAAGTCTGATCTACTTTGTACGTATTGTTTTGAATTATCTACAAGCTTGATTGTAACAATTTCCAATTTTATTCATAAAAGTATGCAATTAAATTTTATGGGTAATTTTAAACTTTCCACGGTGCGTTATTTTCTCCATATACATACATACAAAAAAGTGAACTTTTGGTGCCAGAATTTGAAGTTGAGAGAGTATTTGTAGTTAAGTTACTCGATTAATAAAAATACTTTGGCAGTTTCTAGTTTACCAAATACTATCCAAACAATAGGAGCATATTTTGAATTTGAATGCAATCTGATCGAGGCCACGAATTCCCTAATTTGCTAGCTCTAGAACCTACATTCAAGATTTAGATTTTTAGTTAATATACTGGTTTAAAGAGTCTGACTAACCTTTAGCTTCTATTAGAATAAATTGTCGATCAAATGTGTATCTTCATTATTATTTTATTAATTAATTTATATGAAAGCCGTAATATTATAATAAAACTTACCAAAAATAGACTCGTAATATATACATAAATAAAAATGTAGTTTCAAGATAATTACTATGTTTTTATTCCATTATAATTTACAACAAGGCAGAGAAGAGTTCTCTTAAAATAAAAGCCATGTTCCTGACCGAAAACCGCATTTATGTCTCAACGGGTTAGAAAAAATGGATGATAAATTAATTACGTTATAATGACCTTTTTATATGCGATGTTTTTTGCCTGTCTGCATGTTACGCAGCGGTTGGACATTGCAGATAATTTTAAAAAGTGACTTAATGACGCAGTTGACTAATTTGCTACTGTCATGATCATGTGAGATCCGACCAATGATTACATCTAATTAGTCTCATTTCGATTAAGTGTTAAGTTTCCCTATGCAAGCCATTAATATGCTTCGAATAATATTAAATATATTTCACAGGATCTGTGCTTACGGTTCCCGATTTAATTTAATAAACATTGTATTATTTACAAAAATTGATTCGTCACCACCTTGCGAGAAACGTTTTCCAATTTTCACAGGCGCGCTTTCCGTAACCATTATTACTCCTACGCATAAAATATTTTGAAGGTGAGGATACAATTAATTTTTCACGAAGCACTTAGAAGCGTTTTCGCCTCTTGAATAATTCATCAATCACTCATTATCGTGTAGCGGCGCTAAACTACTGGCTGCAATGATGTTGCCAAAACTAAAATAGAAAGGATTCGGTGAAGTACCTAAAGAACGCATCAGAAGTCCAAGACTTGGAAGGCTCAGTGGTGGGTCGTGAGCTAAAACTACAAGGGGTTAAGATGAGCTTGAAACGCAAGTTTTGAACGCTTTTTCTACAATATTAAATGTTAAATACAGACAAGTTTCAAATTGTATTGAATATATTTCACCGCACATCAAAAAATAGCACATCGTAATAGAGAAACAGAAAAAAAAACTTATAAAATAATTCATCGCATTGATACGGATTAGCTGTCTATATTACTTCTACAATCCAGCAACTGGTAGATATGTGACGTCATCGTTACCATGACAGCCAGTTTGGATGACGCGGCATTGTTGAAGCTGGTTTGACATTTGTGATATTCTTCTTGAATTTATTGTTGAATTTTTCCCAAGTCTGATGTATTTTACAATCAATCAACTTACTTCCTAGCTGAATTTTTGACGTTTGAAATGGTTTTGCCAACGTAGAACATTTAAGGTTTTGCTTTAATTTGCGTAGATTTGTTCGTCTTCTGTTTCAAGTACAAAAAGTCCTTTTTATATAATAAAATTTAAAAATCTCATACACGGTCCACTAATACTAACCAAATCGAAGCAATGGGGCTCGTCCCTGTAAATTTTCCCCCTTCCGACGCTGTCCTCTTCGCCTTCCAGTGATTCGCAGGACCCGGCCACCGAACATTAACAATAAACTAGACGGTTCACTCTAAGCCCCCCCCCCAGCATTCCCCCTCCTTGCCCTGTCACGGAACCTGATGAAGTGCTGGTTCGTCTAAAGCATGGCGAGGCCTTTGTAAGGGAAGAGTTTTCGCACGGTGCCACGTTAGATTTGATATTTCAACATTATATATTCCACTGTTTTTACAGTATTAACTTTTCTCTGATGGTGAATCCATTTCCTATTGCTCTGTTGATATATGTTGTGTTAGTTCGCGTGATAGTGTTTCGTTCCTTCAGTGCCCTAAACATGTAATTCTTCTTCTTTGCCTTCTTTAGCTCTACAATCCTCGGTGGGTCTTGGCTGACTGCCCGATCAATCTTCATCCTTCTCTGTCTTGCATCAACTCAGGATCGTATTCTATTCCCATCGCTCTCAGATCTGCAACGATGTTATCTCTCCATCTCATACGTGGTCTCGCCCTTCTGGATTCTGTTCCTAAACCATCTTGATCAATCGAGAGTCTGATTGTCGGTGCACATGACCAGCCCATCTTAGCCGTCCGGTCTTAATTTCTTTTACAATGTCTGGATCCTCATAGAGATCCGCCAGTTCGTTGTTTGTTCTGGGTCGGAACTGCTCCGTTCCTGGATCTCTGCATGGTCCAAAGATTTTACGCAGAACCTTTCGTTCAGAACACTTCAGTTTACGCTCCTTTGTAATTCATGTCCCACTCCCGTACATAACAACTGGTCGTATAAATCGAAAAAATCATCCATTATTGCCCAACGATACTGACTTTAAATTATAAGAGGGAAAACCAAACTCAAAATCTACAGTATCAAAATAATTACAATTTGTCTCAGGTTACATGTTTCGTGTTATTAGGGGCATCATCAGACCTATAAAATATATAAATTAAATTAGAAAAACCTAAAATACAATAGCTAAATAGCTCACCCAACGTGCGTTCTTTCACCTCACAACAACAACAAATGACACGATAACAACGACTACGGCCGAGATATTACAGCAAACAAATATAAAAAATAAAAAATATAAAATTTAAAACTTAGGACTATGAGTGATATCTACAGGTATATATACACAAATCGCAAAGAATAATTTTACAGGAATCTGCAACCTAGCGTATTTAAAATTTGAAGTGCGCGACAACTAAAAATAAACTATAACAGGACGTAGAAAAATTAAATATCGCACCACTAGGTGTCTTTTAAATTATTAAAAATGAGATGACGTTCAAATGTAAAGCGGTCATTCACACAATACATGTGATGTCAGGGTTTTTAAAGGCTCTTCCTACTTCTAGGGTTTCCAAAAGGTCTAGTTTTTTGCCTTTGTCACACGTGTGGATAACCCTCACATTGTCCTCAGGTGGAAACCAGTGGTCTGACGTTAAGAGATGATTAGCAAACGCAGACTTAATGATGTCAATATCTGTATTTTTATGTTTATTAAATTGATACTTATGCTCGTTAAACCGAGTAACAACTTTACGGCCTGACTATTCGACATAAATTGCTGGACAATCAGGACACTTAATTTCATAAACCCTAGAAGATGTCAGGGAATCTAGCCGATCTTTAACTTTAACCAGGTGACTTTTTAAAATGTTAACCGTCTTAAAGGAAGGAAAAATATAAGGCGAAAAGAGTTTTGCTAGATGTTCTGAAATTTTGCCAAAATAAGTAAAGCATCTGTAGGGTTTGCTAACAGTATCAGGAATAGTTTTTAATATATTGAAAGAAAATTTGTATCTATGGAAGAACCTAAAATATATCTTATCCACAGTTTTAGCAGGGAAGAAGTTATTATGGGCCATGGGCGTAGACAGCATTTTTTCTCAGGGGGGGCGAACCATAGACAAGGCCGCAGTGGTACCAGACGGCGGAGGCTAAGGCGCCGAAGGCGGAAAATTTTGGATGTGCCACGCCCAATTTTTACACAAAAGTCGTTAAAATCATTAAAAAAACAAGGATTCGGCACCCTCTTGAATGGCATGACATGAATGGTATGTTGCAAAATGAGATGGTTAAATTCCCAGGGGGGGCCCTGGCCCCCCCTGGCCCCTCCCTGTCTACGCCCATGTTATGGGCTATCTGTTTAAATATTAAAAGTTCTTTATTAAACGCGTGTCTAGACAAGGGAATGTTAAAAAACCTATAAAAGAGAGAATTTAGAGCGGCGAACTTATGGGAAATGGGAGAATTAGAGTGAAATTGAATAATATTGTCTGTTGCTGAAGGTTTCCTGAAAATTTCAAATGTTATTTTACCATCAGTTCTCTTTAAAAGTAAATCCAAAAATGGTAACGACCTGTTACTCTCCTCTTCTAAAGTGAATTCGATTTTATTATGGAGCGAGTTTACAAAATCAAGGAATTCTCTTAGAGTCTCGTCCCCACCATTTCAGAGAATACATACGTCGTTCACGTATTATCCTTAAAGCGGCTGTTCATAAATTTATGTTCTAGGTTATCCATAAACACCTCACTTAAGAAAGGGGTCAGACAAGAACCTATAGCCAAACCGACTTTCTGTCTGAAAAATGTGTTATTAAATTGGAAAAAGTTCTGATCTAAAACCAAAGAGAGTAATATTAAAATTTGTTCAAGATGAAGGGAGGAAGTTTATTCTTTAAAATATTTTTAACCAGCACAAGACAGTCACTCGGAGGGATACTTGGAAACAAATTTTTAACGTCAAGAGATATTAATTTTGATGACTCTGGGACCGGAATATCAATAATACTCTTAGCAAAATCGACAGAGTTTCTAACCGAATAATTGGCTTTGAAATGCGATGTTGCTCTCAAAATATTATTGAGTCAAGATGACAATTTGTAACATGGTGATCCCACAAATATGACACTACTGTCGCGCACTTCAAATTTTAAATACGCTAGGTTGCAGATTCCTGTAAAATTGTTCTTTGCGATTTGTGTATATTTGAATGGCTTACTTGTAGATGTCACTCATAGTTCTTAAGTTTTATATTTTTTATTTTTATATTTGTTTGGTGTATAATCTCGGCAGTAGTCATTGTTAGCGTGTCAGTTGTTGTTGTTTTGAGGTGAAAGAACGCACGTTGGGTGGGTTATTTAGCTATTGTATTTTGGGTTTTTCTATATTAATTTATATATTTTATAGGTCTGATGATGCCCTTAATAAGGCGAAACATGTAACCTGAGACAAATTATAATTATTTTGATACTGTAGATTTCGAGTTTGGTTTTCCCTCTTATAATTTAAAGTCAGTATCTTTGGGCAATAATGGATCATTTTTTCGATTTAAACGACGCTGATCAAGCAACCATTGTCTGTCTCTACAAGAAAAACCTTATTTCAAGAAAGAACTACCTGTTGAAAATGTGGTTTATCCAACAATGCCTGCGTTTTTCACTGACACCCAACTCCACTGACAATTATTCAATTCAATTATTGCCTGAAAGCTATTTTCTAATTCAAAAATCAATCCAATTCAAAATACAGATAATGACAATTATTCAATTCAATTATTGCCTGAAAGCTATTTTCTAACTCAAAAATCAGTTTAATTCAAAAACAAAGGTAACAACAAATTTAAATAGAAATTAGAGAAATAAAACAAACAAACAATTATGATCTTGTACCGACCACGGTCGAGAAGGCTTGAGAAGACGCTCTTTAAATATCTGACGTGACGATAAAATATTTACTCCGTGAATATTAGATGCAAAACCACAACCTCTTCAGCAAAGTTCGCATTGAACTTCGCAAGAAGAACCTGGTTAAAAGAAGAGGTAAAAAGACATTACAACCAACTGAACACTATAAATGTAAGACTTAAATATTTTTATTTTAGATTAGGTTTTGTGTTAAGTTTCGTAGAATTTGACATTTTAGACAGACAATTGAGAGACGATGTTGATATTTTTGCGAAAAATTCGTCTAATAATCTCAAAAAGAAAATTAATAATTTAAAATTAAAAGTACGTTGTAACTCTAATTTTAATTCCCACGAACATAGCTCACCAAATTCTAATCCTCATGTTTTTCCTGGTAGATTTTTAAACCTATCAAACGTTTATTTTTCTGAAGGGGAAGTGAGTGTTTTGAATAATAATTTAAAGCATAATTTTCACCAAAAAAATAGATAATATAGTTAAGGAGACTTTGGCAGTGGAGGCTGAAAGCATTTTACAGTCAACGGACATTTCTAATAAAAACATTCTTAGAGCTCAAACTATATCTATATATAATATAATAATAACAATATCCTCAAAACCAAAGTAACAGATAGGAGTGTTGTCAATGATCTTAGTTCAATCGAAAATAAAACAAACACGAATGACCAAATTTTAACTAGGGCAGATAAAAGTTTATGTTTAGTAGCAATAGATAGACCAACATATGTAGACAAAGTTATGGAGTTTTTGAGTTCTAATGATTTTGGGCCTTTGCCTAAAGATCCCACAAATGTTTACTTTGAAAGATTAAAAAATACATTGGATCAAATCTTAATAGCATTGGAATATTTCAAATCTTCAAAATACAAGTTGTACCCCATGAATGGTAAAACTCCCTTGTTATATGGACTACCGAAAATCCATAAGGCTAATTAATATACCTATAAGGCCAGTAGTGTCATTTGTGGGATCACCATGTTACAAATTGTCATTTTGGCTCAATAATATTTTGAGAGCAACATCGAATTTCAAAGCCAATTATTCGGTGGTTAGAAAGTCTGTCGATTTTGCTAAGATTAGTGTTAATATTCCTGTCCCAGATTCATCAAAATTAATATCTCTGAACGTTAAAAATTTGCTTCCAAGTATCACTCCGAGTGACTGTCTTGTGCTGGTTAAAAATATTTTAAAGAATAAACTTCCTATAGGTCTATAGGTATATATATTCTATAGGTCTGATGATGTCCCTAATAAGGCGAAACATGTAACCTGAGACAAATTATAATTATTTTGATACTATAGATTTTGAGTTTGGTTTTCCCTCTTATAACTGCTCGTATAGTTCTATATACTTTAAGTTTTGATCTTCGAGATAGATTTTTGCTGGTAAAAACTTCTTTTAGAGCATACATGCATCCACTGTCGCACTGGATTCTTATTTGACTTCCTCGGGCACACTGTTTTCCTCGTTGATTTTGGCCCCACGGTACTTAAAATTTGTTACTCTCTCCTACTATACTCCCCTATAGTAACGTTTTGCCCTATCCTATCTCTTCTCGTTCTTTTACTGCATACATATATTTCGTTTTGTCCTCGTTAATTTGAAGACCCATTATTTCCGCCTGTCTTTCAACTTTAATAAATAGATCCTTCACCATTATCACGGTGTCTCCAACCACGTCAATGTCGTCGGCAAAAGCCAGTAGGATTCTTGGGCCATCAATGCCAAAGACCTCCATGGTTATTTCCGTCGCTCTTATGACTTTTTCCAAGGCAATATTGAAGAGTATAGGGGAGAGTGAATCACCCGGCTTCAAGCCACTAGACACCTCAAACGAGTCTGACACCAATTCTCCGATTTTTACTCTACTTCTGAAGCCGTTGAGACACATCATTGTTAGATTGATTAGCTTTTTGGGGATTTCTAGTTCTACCATTGCATTCCACAGCTTAACTTTTAGAATACTATCGTACGCTTTTCTGAAATCGATAAACAATTGATGAATTTCTCTGTTAAATTCCCAGCATTATTCTAACATTTGTCTTATTGTAAATATCTGATCGACGGTAGATCTATTTTTAGGCAATCCACATTGGTAGTCTCCTATGCCTGACTCTACGATGGGTTTAAGGCATTCCAACAGTATGTTTGCAATAATCTTATATGATGTGTTGATCAAGGATATCCCTCTATAGTTACTTTACTACATTTTGATCTGCCCCTTTTTTATGGATTGGATTGATGAGGCTTTCTTTCCACTCCTCTGGTATGTCCTCCTGATTCCATATAAGGGCAACAAGTTTATATAGATGTCAAATTTAAGCAGCTCTGCTGGTATGCGAAGCGAGCGGAGGGCTGTGCGTGAAGTGTAATATTAAACATTCTAATAGTAATAGTAACAGTAATTTATTTCATGTTAGTTACAAACCATGTATCACATATCGTCGCCTTCCTTACAAAGAAGCTTATCTCATAAAATTGCTAAATTGAGTTAGGTACGTAGATGGCACTAAAATAGTATGCTGCAGTTACCCTCTTAATGGCTTATCTCAAATATAAATAGTCTCGAAGGTATTCCACTTCTAGTATTATGCCTATCTCAGATATGACACTAAAAAAATCTCACATAGTGACCCATCTCAAATGGGGCCACTTATAAAGAGATATGAGCTGCCTTTCTTAATAAATAATTCAAACGGGCCTACATTGAGGTAAGCCCATTAGTAAAAAATATATTTTGCGTTGTGTTTTGTTTCTGTACCACGTGAGAAACTAACCTTAACTTTTAGTCATAGTCATTGTTTATTTCCTGTCTTAAGCAGCTTAACTTTTATCACAAGGATGATATTTACTAGTGCTGGCAAAAACCGTGAAAAGTTGAAACCGGTTATTCGGTTTTCTTAAAAACCGCTTTCGGAAAAACCGGGTATTTGAATAATAGTGAAAACCGGGTATCCGGATAACCGGTTAATCGGATAGCCGGTTAATCGGATAACCGGTTAATCGGTTAAAACACAGTCATCATAGGCTAATCATAATTTATAATTTGTTCTTAAGCACATTTCCATTAGTTCAGTTTAACTGCCGATTAGGGCACAATCATTAAATTCTAGTGAACCAAATTTATTCCAGTTTTTGGTCGTTATTGAAATAAACCCCAAGGTAATAATTAAATTAAAAATATTGTTTATTACAAATTACAATCGATATAAATTCTGAGCAGAAAAAATATTACAATTTTTTAAAATTTAAATAAATATAAAGGTATTCTATTAAAGGTAGACATTATTTTTCAATCGCCCTCTAAAAGTATTTCCAAATATAATCACCGTCCAGTAGGTATGTGGTATGTTACGATTCCAAATACCCAGTTTTTACTTTACTTTCTATCTTTTTTACCATTACTTGAGAACCCGGTGGCCCAGTGCCATGTTAGTAAATAACCGAATAATCGATTAATCGGTTAACCGAGAAACCGGTTAATCGATTAAACGAGAAATCGGGTAATCGGTTAACCGAGTATCCGGTTAACCGGTGTCGGTTTTTTGAAAAACCGCGGATAATCCGAAACCGGTTAACCGACTATCCGAAAAACCGTCTTCGGTTGCCAGCACTAATATTTACCATATTATAACGTAGGTACCTATAGTTATTCAAAATGCTACAGAACGGTGATGTTTTCGTTTAGTGGAAAGACGGTACCAGAAATATAAAAAAGGCAGAACCAAAAAAATATATATATTTTAAACAAGTCATTTGCAAGAAAACTATCGAAACATTTCTCTTAAACACCAGCATAGTGAATTATTGGCCCATACCTAGACTTCCATTACTTAATACTGAACCACGAATTTTCTTTAGAGAAATACAATGCACTTGTATCATTATGTGAGAAAAATACGCCAGTAATAAGGCTTCCAGAATATAACTTTTTTTACATGTCTCTCATCATTTGTATTTTTTATTATTAGTTTTTGTTTTTATGGCAGGAACGTCAAACTGGTGAGAGGAGTTTGATTACGAGGAGTGACGCCCCCGCCATTCCGAGTTGCCATGGGATATGGCACATCAAATCCCATCGTCCTCC
>MU185890.1:15677-37527 GCA_016904865.1 Pissodes strobi | reverse complement strand
ATATTGTTAAGTTTGTATTAGTTTTAGGTCAAATATCAAGTATCTTAAGGCAATTTTTTATTAATAAATTAAATAAATAAATAAAATCGATGAGTTTATGTTCTGACAGTGTCTGATCATGCATTTTTAGTTATGTATTTGTTTCTAAAAGTATTTTCTTAGAATATCGCGTATTTTCTATACCTATATAAACAGTATGCCACCAAAAAGAAACGTACAAGCTGTTCGATTGGGCCATAACAATTTTGAAGAAACTATGCAGGAGTGGATCCAAGAGAAAGCAGTAATTCAGAAGATGCAGCGTTTTTGCCTCCAAGAATTTCAGAATTAAGTAGCGGTGAAGATGATAATGTTTTGCGTACTTTTACAACAAACACTATGCCACGCTCCTCTAGAGATCTGTATGTGTCCCCAAGTGGGTTTTAGTGATACTCTCATCCGCCATCAGTATCAAGGACACAAACAAATAACTTTATTCATCGACAGCCTGGTTTGACCATATGGCTTCTACTCCAGAAGCCATATGGCTTCTACTCCCAGACGCATCCAAATTGTTTGGATTTTCAAAAGAAATATTGGAATAATTCGTTTATATCACTAATACAGAAGGTAAACGCGTATATTCTTCCAAGAAAAAAAATGGAAAAGCCTTGATATCGGCGAGTGATCTGCCTTTTTCGGATTAGTATTGCAAGCAGGTGTTGAGCGCAGTTGAGATATCCCAAAAAGAGGGAGGCGGGAACTTTCCGAATCTTGTGTATAGAGCAACAATATCAATATTTAGATTTGAAGAACTAAGAAGATTTCTTAGATTTGATAACAAACTGCGGCTCTAGTCCGCAAGATTAGAAACCGACAAACTTGCTATGATATCACACATTTGTCAAACATTTGTGAAAAACTGCGCAAAGAACTTGATTCCTAAGCAGAACGTTACTATAGATGAACAACTTGTTCCCTACAGAGGAAGATTCAAATTTATACAATACATGCTAAGTAAGCCAGCGAAATATGGGCTAAAGCTACTTTGGATGTGCGATTCTTCTTCTGATTTATGTTGGTCGCCAACCAAGAGAAGACGTGCCCACAACCTTCGAATTTGATGTTGTGAAAAATTTAGCACAAAGCATTCATAACACAGGCTTGAAACTTACTCTAGACAATTTCTTTTCTAGCCTTCCATTGGCTATATATCTGCCGGAAGAAATATTTCTGTCGTCAGAACTTTACGTCAAAATAAGAAAGATATTCCATTAGAGTTAAAATCATGTAAATACAAATAAATATTTGGTCAATGTTTTGTTTCAGAAACAATTTAACAATGGTCAGTTATGTTCCAGAGAAAAACAAGTCAGTAATTTTGCTTAGCAGAATGCACCATGAAAAAGTAATCCAATAAGAAGGCAAAAAGAAACCTGAAAAAATATTGGAATATAACAAAACCATAGGGGGAGTAGATTATACAGTAGCAAACTCCACCTGCAAAAGACATACAAAACGCTGCGCACTGGCAAATGGTACTTTTTTACAATACGGTTGACATTACTACCCTAAATACATTTATAGTGTATACAAAAGAAAATTCAGGCTAGCATTGGCGAGGGAATTAGTTTTACCACATATGATGAAAATATAATCAAATCCCAGCTTTCAACGTGCTGTTGTGGAATGCATGAAATAATTTATCGAAATCCCTGGACCTTCGCATGAAAAAGTTCCAGAAAATAAAACGGAAAAAGTGTTATTTGTGTTCGTCAAATATCGACAAAAAAAGTAAAATGATGAACAATGTGGAACGAATATTTGTAGTGAGCACAGCAAAAAAAATTGTAATACCTGTTTTAATAAATATTATATTAGGTATTTATTGTAATTTTTATTTTGAAATGTAAATATTATTTTCTGAATTTAGTTACTAATTCATTATTACATAATAAACTGGCATAAAGCAGCCCGCACATTATCGCGGAACGGAATGGATCGGAATGGAATGGAACAGAACGAAAATTGTATAAAGCATGTAAATAAGTTAGGGTTCGCACACTAAAGCAGCCCGCACATTATCGCGGAACGGAATGGATCGGAATGGAATGGAACAGAACGAAAATTTTATAAAGCATGTAAATAAGTTAGGGCCCGCACACTAACGCGGATCGGAAGCGCGCGGATAGGATCGGAACGGAACGGAATCGCTGGGATTGCTCTGCGAGCGAATTTTTCCGTGGTTCCGCGGCAACAAACACAAAGTCAAGCTAGCCTAAAAATAAACCACTCATATACAAATCTTTTCCGCGGACTTCCGCGCTAATGTGCAGTGGATTGGCCGTAACGGATCAATTCATTGGCCACCAAATAGCCCCGATATCACGCTAAAGGATACATTTTTATGGGGTTATGTAGTTTATCAACGACCGAACAGAAGTCTCGAGGATATTCAGCAAAACATTATAAATGAAATTAATAGACTAACCAGGATCAAAATATTGTAAGAGATTCCTTGGAGAGACTGAAAAGAGGGCATCGGTCGTGTTTTGAAAAGAATGGAGGACACATCGAACAATTATATTATTGAGATTAAAGTTACTAAGTTAGTTTATAGTTTTTTCTAATATGTCATACTGTTTTTATACGTAAACAATAATAGATTTGCAAAAAACTACCATTATTTGTAACTAATTCGTAAAAAATATAGTATAGAAATTTGAAAGTTGATTATTTGGTCTGACTGACGGCCGCTTTAAGCAGGTTAAAGGTTGAACAGGTGAAACGGGTATCCATCTATCCAGGTATTAATCGTACGGCAGAATCATTTTCTGAATTTAAAACTGAAGAAAAAAGGCGCTTTTTAATTAGAAATCCATCATTTTAGATCAAAATTTATATGAGGAATCGAATAAGCACATTAAAAATATGGCATCCCAATTAAAAAAATATCAAAGTGACCCCTAGCACTTTTATTTGATGTTCAATTGTTTTTTGTTGAACATATCCGAATTCGTGGGAGAAAATTACATAAGATGACTATTTCAGTTTTTTTTTATAAAAGTACAGGGAAAGTAAAAAAATCGCCTGGTCTAGTCCTCGTTGGATAACCCTGCTTCACTGTATATTGACTCCTTCTCATCAGTAG
This sequence comes from Pissodes strobi, assembly GCA_016904865.1. NCBI lineage: Eukaryota > Metazoa > Arthropoda > Insecta > Coleoptera > Curculionidae > Pissodes > Pissodes strobi. The sequence continues at coordinate 34,397 of MU185890.1, read as the reverse complement.
TACCAATTTCAAATTCATGCTTTCAAAACAAATAACATTTATTTCAAATTTGTTTATGCTGTTGAAATCCGCGCAAATTATTTGTATGACCAAAATGCAGTGAGGAACCTTGTCGAATGCCTTTAAAAAGTCGAAGAAAGTCAAGTAAGTATGTACCATCTGCCGCATTATTTCCACCAACGGCCTTGGCCAAAAATTAAGGCAGGAAAGGAAGACATGCTGGGAGCTAGAAACCATTCCATTTTTTCATAACTTACCTCAGCAGTTTGCGCATATTACCTGTTAGAATAACACCTTATAGGGTCGGTTTCCGTGACCCACACCCATGCCGCTTCCTCCAAATCTTAGTACAGATATTAAGCAGTGGTCCTGGTCTAAAGTTAGTTTTCATATTTAACAGGGTTTCTCTCACTTAGGTATTTATAAGTAAAACCGATGATGATGACTTATTTAATTGATCTCGCTTCAGCAGCATACTTTGTAAAAGCACGACATTTTGCACTGCCAAAGCTATATCATGTGATATTGTGGCAAGTTTACTAGTGAAACAAATACTTTCATATTTCGTATATATGCGAGAAAAATATGATACACATTCATCTTTCTTCGCGTCGTCTTAAATATGACCACCTCATATATAAGCCGTTCAACGAAGCAAGCCGAAATAAATTAATTCTAATTAATGTGAAACCCTTCTAGGTTATTTACGGGAATCTCGCGATAAAACAGCTACTCAGCTCAAAACACACTATTGATTTTAAGGGAATAATTGGGCTAACAAGTATGAGAGAAAACAAATAAGCACTCAAGTTTCATGAAAATAGCCTGCCTCTTTGGATATGTAGGTATCAAAAGGATTGTCTTAATCATAATCGCGTTTTCTTTCAGGACAAATTAGGTTCGTTCGTCCCGTTGTTTTCTAGGAAAAATATGTTTTTCGCCACGGAATAATGATAATGTAGGATCAGGTATCATTCCCTTTCGATTCTTCATAAATGAATTAGTGATCATAAATATATCTGGATTTTAAAGCGATACTGCTTATAGCTTTATTGGCTACAAAGTCTAAAGAATAGCCATACTGCTATCAAATTACATTTTATTCACGTGAAATTTCACGTTGAATTGGCAGAAATAAAATTTAGAAACTACGAAATAAGAGGAGGATTCACTACGCCACTACTTCAACCTTATGACGAAGGTGAAGTCAGCCGTTAGAATCCCTGATAAAAATGTCATTCATTAAATTGTCTCTTCAACGATGCCATACTTACAAAATTTCTATCAGAATAGATGGAGAAATTACATCTGAAAGTTCAGAATAGTATAGTGTACCTCTCACCTTTTACCTATAACATTTTACGTGTTTTTTGCCATGCATTCATTTAATATTAAAATTTGCATACAACATACTTTGTATGATAAATCATATACATCTTTTCACATACCGTGTGAAAAGTATAGTTTAAAATCACCAAAAATCACCAATCTTCTGAACATAGTCTATATTTAAAACAACCATTAAATATTTAATGTCCTTAAAAACTACCAAGTTGTTCTCCATGTTAAAAAATACATTAAATTTGCTGACAACTTCGGTATAATATAACCTTTCCTTTGCATGGGAGTAAATTCCATTGCTGCCGTCGAGATGTCAGTAGCACCGCTTTTTCCTTATCCAAATCCAAATCACTTATGATCACTTAATTCGTTTTGATTGATTTTGTGGGGCTCTTTATCGGAGAGTTTAGAGATAAAATCGGGGTTCTTCGAACGGCTGGGCGGAATCATTTGGCATACTACCACTTCTCAGATGAATTGGGAGCAGATAATTTAACACAATGCCGCATGCCATATTGTAGATTTGGATGTGTTACGGAGCTTTTCCTCTTGGTATAGCTTTTTTGAGAGGAAACGTCAAACAAAAATAAATATCCTTGGGTTCTCGCCAGATCATAGGAACAGTAAAGGCCATTGAACGACCTTTTCCACTTACTCCTCCAAAGATTGTTCGCACAATTATATTATGAGTTGCCCAGCTCTTTTCTTGGTCTCCAGTTTCGCAGCCAAAATACAAATAGTACAAGCTTTTCTTATTAAAGGGCTAAGCATACATTTTTGCTCCTCAAAAGTGATTTTAGTGCATATATAAAAGAAACTATCCAGTTTATTTACACAAGCACTAGACATATTGCTCAAAATTCGCAAACTACTGAACCATTTAATCATAAGTACTTTGCCCTCCTATTATTATTTCTAAAATGACTAATATTTCACGTTATATATGATGCAATTCTTCAATGTAACAACCAGGTATAGAACAAGTACCTTTTATAAGTAGGAATCAATAAAACCGGAGCCAACTGATGCATTTGTCTGGTGTATTTTTGACTGCCATAACGAAATAAATAAGATTCAGCTATGTTAATTCCCTATCGTTCTAGCTGTAGGCCAGTTATCCCATCTAATGTAAGAAGGAAATATCTTAATTTTATACATACAGGACTTTTGGGTGTAAACAAATGTATTTCAAGAGCTAAAAAATGGCATGGTGGCCTGGAATTATCCCAGATACTAGAAACGTAATAGAAAGCCGTGAAATTTCCATTGCATTGCATTTATAACTAAACCAATTTTAAATGTTGTTATGGCAACTACGGCTTAATGGATAATGTGATAGGATTCATTCAGATTTAATAATAAATCCTATATGGTCGTGCATGATTATTTCAATTTATGTTGGAAAATAGCAAAATTAGAAAATTTTGCAAGTGGTATTATTATAGAAGAACTGAAATACATATGTTCACATTTTGGAATTCCCAAAATAGTACGCATTGATACTAGGCCGCAATATAATTTTTTAGTTCAAGCTCTTTGCAAAATTATGGGGATTTATTGGCAAAGTAGTAGACCTTGCACAAACTAATGGTGTAGCTGAAAATGTTAGAAAATTCTTTGAAGATATGACGATTTTTACTTAAGATTTCTTGCTTACCAAAATATAATGAATAAGAGTTCTTCTTGAACATATTTCTGTCCGACAATAACCCACAAAAGCTAAGAAAGGGGGAACAAATATAAATATCTTGTGAGATCACTTAATTCGGTTTGATTAATTTTGTGGGGCTCTTTACCGGACAGTTTATGGATAAAATCGGGGTCTTTTGAAGTGGGTGGCTGGGCGGAATCATTTCGCACACTCCACTTCTCATTTGGTAAGCGTACATTTTTTCTTCTCAAAAGTTATTTCAGCGCATATAGTCAAGTCAAGTCAAGTAAAAAAATGCTTTATTGTAGGAAGAATCAGGTTTCTTATTTACAAAGCTTCTTGGTTTAGACTATCCTAAATATAAGTCATAGCCTAAAGAAAACTATAGCTGCGACACTTAAGCGCGGCACCTTTGAGAAGCGAGGACCAACTTTATCACTATGTAGTGGGGAGGAAATAAATAAATCTAACTTGACGTCAACCCCCCGGCAATCATTAGTGAAGTGAGCCGTACTAAAATTTTTTGGGACGTTATATACTAAAATTGTTACTCTCCCCTATTATTTTATTTAAACTTTCATCACAAAATATATGATTTATAAAATACTGTTTATTTCGAGTAGAGAATAACCATTTTTCTGATCCAAAAAGCTGCATAAAGAGAGCCGGATATTTATTTAAACATTACACCTGAAAGAAATAGTTAAAAATGTCTTTTGAAGTGAAATTAAGAATGGCGAATGTAGATTACTTGTAGTAAGTACAGCATTCTTGAATGCTGAATATAACTATAATATATATAAGCTCCAAGTTAATCTTTAAATATCAACAAGATCTATACACAACAAAAGTTTTTTTATATGAGATTTTATTTTGCACAAGTAGTTACGGTTTTAGACGAACTTGTGAAGATCTGCAATAATAATTTTGAAAATTTTGATTTATCTCGTTGTTCTCTTCTAAGCTAAAAAAAGGTCTTATATAAGTACATAATTTTGTTTTATATAGATTCTTAGCAACCTGCACAATTTATTAAACGTATTATGTACGATTTTGCATATTTTTTCGTAACAGCTTTTTCATTTTATTCGCTAGATAAAAATATTGTCAAGATGGTGAAATGAAAGTAAATTTTTGATCTGACTATAGTTCACGAACTAGTTTATGCATGAAGTGCATAATTACGCTAAATCGGAGCAACCTGTAGCGTGCGTTCAATTTATCTTGATAACATTTTGATTCGCTGTAACTTTTTTGTTTTTAAAGATATCAAGTTAAACAAAAAAGCAAAATGTAGGGTTGGTAGCCAAATTTTTTTCTACGTTACATATAAAATAAAACACTAACGATTTTCTGACATATCAGCCTACTCTATATTTTTTAAATGGAACACCCTGGTATATCACTACATTTTTGGAATCTCTAGAGAAGTCTAAACACATTTCGTGTATAATATCTTATACCTATCTTTCTTTAGGTGTTTACGAAATATTGACAGTTGAAAGTCGTGCATTTTGACATTTTGATAGGCTTTAAAATCTAAACCGCATGAGAGCAAAGAAAACGGTTTGTATATTCCTGTCTTAGGTTTTCATGAACTATCAAATGACAGTAACTTTGAATTTAACCCGCGAATAAAATTGACCGGAACTTTTAAACCTCCGGTTAAATTGAAAGCCACTGTCATTCGATAGCTTATGAAAACCTAAGATAGAGATGAGCAAACCGTTTTCTTTGATCTCGTGCGGTTTAGAGCCTGTCAAAATGCCCGACTTTCAACTGTCAATATTTCGTAAACAGCTAAAGATAGGTATAGGATATTATACACGACATGTGTTTTGATTTCACTAGAGAGCCCAAAAATGTAGTAATATACAGGGTGTTCTATTTAAAAAATATATAAAGTAGGCTTTTATATCAGAAAATTATTGGTGTTTGTTTTATATGTAATCTAGAAAAAACTTGGCTACCAACCCTACATTTTGCTTTTTTGATTACCTTGGTATCTTTAAACCAAAAAAGGTACCGCGAATCATAATGATATCAAGATGCTGATCAAATCTGAAATAATGGATATATGTGGATAACGATCGACTTTTACGAAAAACAACCAGCAAAAACAATGTTTTTGGGACTTACGCCTTTATGGTAGAATCCGAACTGTTTATTGTCAAACGAAATGTTTTGCACTTTCTTATCTTCCACATAACCACAACCTGGAAAATACTCCCCACCAAACCGAAAATTTCGTATATCTAGATAATTACTAAATAACTAAGATAAGAAGATGCAAATAGTTTCGCACTAAGTTAAACAGATCAAATTCTTTAAATGGAAAGGAGGCTATTCGACATGCTACATGAAATTTATCTAGAATTTTTAGAAGAATTCGAAAATCGGAAAATATGTCCCGCTCTTTTGAGACCTTTTATATTGAAATATAATTCAATTATATTGTCAAACTGAAATCAACATGGCTAAATGATGAAATGGTTGTAAGACTAATAAAAAAATTAAAAACATGTTATTTCTATAAAATGTGTATACATATGAAGGGTACAGGGGAAAAATGATCTAAGCGCCATTTCCATAGGAAACTTTTTATTATTGACTTCACAGAAAATTTTATTCTTGATAAAAGTTGGTGTTTGAAAAAAAAACTAATTTTGACAATGCTAAATTAAAGATAAGTTATACAGGGTACTCAATAAATACAAAAATGATGGTTAAAAAATCAAAAACTTTGGAATATCGGAAAACCTTCTACAGAAAAATAAAGCTCGTATGAAGATAAAAATAAAAGTCAAATACCATTTTTTCCAAAAGTGCACTGCACCGTTGCGGAGAAAATCCATTTCAATTACTGAAAAAAACCGCTTTTTCTTAATTTTGTCCTTATTTTTTTCAGCAACGATGCACTTTTGGAAAAAATGGTATTTGACTTTTATTTTTAGCTTAATAGGAGCTTCATTTTTCCTGTAGAAGCTTTTCCGATATTCCTAAGTTTTTGTTTTTTTAACCACCATTTTTGCATTTTTTAAGTACCCTGTAATACTTAGTCTTAATTTAACATTGTCAAAATTAGTTTTTTTCCAAGCACCAGCTTTTATCAAGAATAAAATTTTCTGTGAAATCAATAATAAAAGTTTCCGATGGAAATGGCGCTTAGATCGTTTTTCCCCTGTACCCTTCGTATATATTTTATTAATGTTTCCATATTATTAATTTTCGATTACTTTTGGGCACTTTAAATTTTGTAATTTATGATACGTTTTAGTCCGTTTTGGTGCTTTTAGTTAGTTTGGGTTAGTTCAATCAGCTTTCGTTCAGTTTTAATTTATTTTAGTCATTTGAACCCGGTTCCGATACATTATAACCAATTTTAATATTTTTGGTTAGTTATGGTTAGCCGCCAAAACTTGGTCGTTCAATCAACTATCGATTACTTTCGGTTCCGATACGTTATTACCAATTTTAGTGTTTAGGATAGTCGCCAAAATTGAATTGATCTGGGTTAGTTTTAACATAATTAATATTATTTTTAAGCTATTCCGATACGTTTTAGCCCGTTTTGGTACTTTTAGTTACTTTTGGTTTGTTTTGGTTAGTCTTTCAATCAAATTTTGGTTACTTTCAATTTATTTTAGTTATTGAATTAATTCAAGTTAGTCATCAAAATTCGCTTAAATTTAGGTTAGTTTCAACTTATTTTAATATTTTTAATCTGTTACGATACGTTTTAGCCCTTTTTGATGCTATTGGTTAGTTTTGGTTAGTCGTTCAATCGACTTTTGGTTAATTTCAGTTAGTTTTAATTTAGTTGAGTAATTTGAATCGGTTCGGATACGTTATAAACAATTTAAATGTTTTTAATTAATTTAGGTTAGTCGCCAAAATTCGGTTAATTTGGGTTAGTTTCAACTTACTTTAATAATTTTAATCTTTTAGATATGTTTTAGCCCTTTTGGTGCGTTTGGTTACTTTTGGTTAGTCGACATTCGGTTAATATCAGGTAGTTTTAATTTATTTAAATCATATGAACCGGTTCCGATACGTTATAACCAATTTTAAAGTTTTTGATCACTTTCGGTTAGTCGTCAAAATTCGGCTAATTTGGGTTAGTTTTAACTTACTTTCGTTCAATCAACTTTCGGTTAATTTCAGTTAGTTTTAATTTATTTTAGTCATTGGAACCAGTTCCGATACGTTATAACCAATTTTAATGTCTTTGGTTACTTGCCAATATTCGGTTAATTTGGGTTAGTTTTACATTACTTTAACATTTTTAATCTGTTCCGATACGTTTTAGTCCGTTTTTGTGCTATTAGTTACTTTTGTTCTGTCATTCAATCAACTTTCGGTTACTTTCAGTTAGCTCCAATTTATTTTAGTCATTTGAATCGGTTCCTATCATTGATTTGTATAGGAGTGGATAAGCAATGGCCGCCTGTCGCACTATTCAAAAGTGGCAACCTATGGGCGAAAAAACAGGTTTCTGCGCATGACAAAATCGACGCAAAATGGAAAAACATAAACAAAGAAGATACCGTTTTGTCAAGCGCACTAAAACACTTGCCGTCTTAGCAGGCGTCGGTCAGGATCGAACTTGGCTTTTGTCTTTGACGTGTTTTCGTTTTGACGGCGCGGCGTTTTGAGTTAATAATTCGAGTTCGATTCGAGGCAAAATACCCGGGATTTCCTATTGCAAATAAGTCTAATTATTGTAAGTATTACTTATTTATACTTTATTGTTTGTTTCACTATGCTAACTGGGGCCCATTACCGAATATTTGGTGAAATAATCACTTTCGAAGTCCGGGCCTGCCTATTTATCTTCACGGTGCAACAACTAGCTCCTACTAATTTTCTAATGCGCAAGTCCAAATAGAAATCTCTTTGTTTACATTTCGCGGTCGTAAATTTGCCATGTTTGGTCTATTTATTGCTTATCCACTCTTATACAAATCAATGGTTCCTATACGTTATAAGCAAATTTAATGCTTTTGGTTAGTCGCTTAAATTCCTTTCCTTTTGGCTAGTTTTAACTTACTTTAATTTTTGTAACCTATTACGATAGGGACGTTTTAGCCTGTTTTCGAGCTTATGGTTACTTTTGGCTAGCTTTGGTTAGTCGTTCAATTAACTTTCAGTTGGTTTCAGTTAGTTCCAATTCAAGTTATTTGAACCGATTCCGATACCTTATGATCAAATTTAAGTTTAAATAAACAAACTAACTAGCTGCTTAATTCTGCCGTTCTTTTCCCATTTTAACACATAAACATTAACTTATTTATATAACATACAAACGAAACAATATATACTCATAACGTCTATTTACCCAAACAACGAATCTTTTTCTATTTTAATTCCTATGAAAATTTATTGCACTCCGGCCCAGGTAAGCGCGTATGATTGGCATCGAGTTCCAACTGCGTGGTGTCCTCCCTTCACTGAGCTTCACGGAGAAAATTTGATTCCGTACCCCACTAAACGAGCCGAATGTCGCGGCTATAGTTTTCTTTAGGCTATGTATAAGTCAAAAATGTGTTTGAAAATCTAATAAATATAAGTCAAAGACATAAAAATTAAAACTTAAAACCTAGTTAAAAAAAATACAGAGATACAAGAAATAGATAAACAGAAAAAACCACGGCCAAAACTACATAGTTAACAAACAACCATATATAGCAAAAATGAATTGTATATTAATATCATTATCACTATCATTACTATCATATTCACCATCATTATTATCATTATCAACCACCATTATTATTATCAAAAGACCGCATCTGCAAAGGCTAGATTTATTTACACAAACACGAGACATATTGCTTAAAAATTTTTAACTACTGAATAATGGGCAGCTCTAAACCATCCAATGGTTAAAATAGGACTAACTAATAATTCACAATTTAATGCAATTCTTAGAGCTTATTATCTTTTAGGGTTTTTATTTGGAACGAGTAAAGTAGCTACCGGTCAGCCAGTCAAGTTGGTTGTTTCAATTTGGTATCAACTGCAACCGACTGCAGGAGGGCACTAGTTTAAATTGCCACTGAGAGTTTATGGGTCCCAAGGCGCCTAGCAGCAGCCTACATGCAGAAGGCTGATGAACCAGATGAAATAAGTTCAGTTTTAGTCGGATTGAGTGTATAGTAGGTTCACAAAACACTTGTGATCTTTCTAAATAAGTATTTTCTGCGTTATATTAGAGCGCCTATTTTATTTCTTTCCGCATTGTATTGATATAAATAATCTTGGAACGGTTTAGGTGTAAGCATAGCTTACCAATGTTAATCTAAATAAGTATACCTCTGGTAGAAATACTTTACTAGAGTGGATCGATTAATGCCCATACTTTTTTATATTATATTTTCCTTTTTCTTTCCATTTAATATATATCGTGGTAAATGATAAACATTGTTGTTCAGGCTGATTAAATGTCTAATTATATGATAATTTTACATAATGGTATTTCATAAACTGACTCGTTAAGGTTCATTTATGTACAACTGCGGACACGTATACCACGGTACACGTGCAGGAGGTTTAGTAGTAATTAATATTATCCTGATGACTTTTTATTACTAGTATGATGAGACGATATATACCTTATGCATATTGTGTTTATTATTAATTTGTTTAAATTGATTTTAATCTTTCGTAATCACTTGGTATATTTTATTGTTACTTCCGATATAGCCAAACGTGCCTAACAATTTTTCGATCATTCTTTTATCTATTTCACTTCCGTTATAATTCGATTTAATTAAAATTATAGTTTGTATGCATACACAACTGATCTAGTTCTATATTTGTAAGCATATAGGTGATTATTATTTGTTTTCACTTTAATCCAAATTTTTCATATTTATATCATTCTGTTTATTAAAAGAAACACGACAACACTCGAACGTCAAACTTAACGAGCACCCACCCATTAAACTTAAACCTGCACGAACGTACCGTATTTTATTTGCTCTGAGATATCTCAACCAAGGATTTAATTAAATCTTTGTTAAATCTTTGATCTCAACCATACAAGTGTAGTTAATAGTCGTTTGATTTTTTGAGTTGCGCTTAAGGTTTCTCAAGACCGTAGACTAGTTTGGGTCTGCGGATTTAGTTTAGTGGCGCTCTGGTCAAAAGTAAATAATTGATCCACTCCCACGCCGACGAGCAGTTGGAGCACATGTTGCCCTGGCCGCATCCTTAAGGGTAGGTAACACCTTATTTATTTTATATTGCTAACTCATTTAAAAGAGATTTATGGCGCAACAATGAGTACTTTGCCCTCCTATTATTATTTTTAAAATGAATAATAAAATACTATTTTACTTTATAATACAATTCTTCAATGTAACAACGAGGTATAGAGCAAGTACTTTTTATAATTAGGTATCAATAAAACCAAAGCCAACTGAGACATTTGTCTGGTTTATTGTTGACTTCTGTTAGCCAGTTATCCCATCTAATGAAAGAAGGAAATATCTTAATTTTATACATAGGTACAGGTTGGGTGTAAATAAATGTACCTCAAGAGCAAAAACAATGGCATAGTGGCCAGGAATTATCCCAGATACTCGAAACGTGGTAGAAAGCCGCGAAATTTCCATTACATTGCATTTATAACTGAACCAGTTTTAAATCTTACGGCAACTACGGCTTGATGGATAATGGGATCGGATTCATTCCGATTTAATAATAAAACCTACATGATCGTGCATGATTATGATTAATTGGAAAATAGCAAAATCAGAAAAATTAACAAGTGGTATTATTGTAGAAGAACTGAAAAACATATTGACACGTTTTGGGATTCCCAAAATAGCACGCATTGATGATAAGCCACAATACAATTATTTGAAGTTCAAGCTCTTTGCAAAATTATATGAATTTAAATGGCAAAGTAATAGACCACGCCCGATTGGATTATTTCAATTTACATTGGAATTTTTACATAGCAAAATTAGAAAAATTAACAAGTGGTATTATTGCAAAATTTTATCTATTTAAATGGCAAAGTAGTAGACCATGCACAAACTAATCGTTAGCTGAAAATGCAGTAAATAAGGCTAAAAAGATGCTTAGAAGATATGATGATTTTTATTTAGAACTTCTTGCTTGCCAAAATATATCAAGTTGCGAAGTTAGTCCTAGTTAACTTTTGATCAATAAGAGTTTTTCTTGAACAAATTGATGTTACCCAGACAAGCTGACGTGAAGAACATTTCCAACGTAAGAAAGAAGGAAGAAATCAAAGACACAGTATAAAGAATGTTAAAAACTACAGAAAAGAAGACAAATTATGGATTACTAATAGAAATATAAGCTCATGTTGAAGAGCAAGTTCCACCTAGGTCATAAAGTATCAAAGGCCAGTTATATAGAACAAACAGAATACATTTAAAGTAGATATGATATGTAATGAGATCATTGTCTTAAATAAATTTAGCAAGTGCAGCAAAGTATTTTTTTGATTCTAAATAATAGTGTCTTTGCAGTATCAGTAAAGGTTAACAGTTGGAAGAATTGGAAAAATGATTCTAATGATAGAAGTTGATACCCTCCCTCTCCAAAACGGATAACATTTAGGTGCAGAAGAGATTCGTTAATATTATAGTATAATAATTTTAAAACGTTATTTGTTCATTCAGGATTCTCAAGATTGTTCTGACTCGTGACGTGAGCGTCCCCCAAATGCAAATGTTATCCAAGTTAAAATCACATCGAAATGAAAAAAGTCTATTATGTTTTCTTTCTAGTATCGTATTTGCTCTCACGTTTACCCCTGGCTAAAACTAGGATTGAACACTGTCAAGTCATAAACATTTTTATCGCGTTCGGTTGTCATCCAACCTTAATTTCCGCGAATGATAAATAAGTCCCAACAAATAAATAATCAAAAAGGAAAGACCACATTGTGTGGGCTAACTCAAACAAAAAGCTTATCCTATATTTCCATGCAATCTGTCACAAAATATCCAGGATTGTTTTTCCTGTTCGACTTGTTGCTCAATCGATCGATACACATTCTTTGCTCCCATGCCGGGCAGTTAAGAGGTTTTCTCAGTTTGCCAGCGTGGTTTGCTAATTGTTCTTAATTGGGTTCGGAAGACCAATATAAATCACTTTAGGGGTTTGCGGAGCGTAAGCAAAATGGAAAGAGAACTTTTGATTAGACATTATCAGTTACTTAAAGAAAAATGTTTAAATATTGTAATAAGTACGCATAGTATTACCATATGGCGAGAGTATAGTATATTCATTCAGGATTCGACTCTAAGTTGTAAAGCATTTGAACCTCTTCAAGCGCAACTTATATTCTTCTTGCTTATTGATCTAGTTAATTAGTCAGAGAGCTAGTGCTATGAAATTTATTTAATATGTATTTTATTTCTTACGCTACGTATTGGTACCGTAATGAACAAAAAAGCATATGTTTGCTAAAATAGTACTTACCTTTGCTTAGTGCTGGATGTATCCCTTCTACGTCTACGATCATCACTTCCATAATATCTGAAAAAAATAGGCATGATATAAATTGAGCCTAGATTTTCAAGGAGAAGTCACAAAAACATTTTAAAAAATATTACTGGTGCCGCTGAAATGTCTGCTTGAGCCGAATTCGCTGTAATTGTCTGCTATACTTACTATTATATTCACATAAAATATAGCATTTTGGGCACAAATAAATTCCAAGTTCTCGTTGGATACTAACGAAAAAGCACTATGAAAATATTCGTCGAATACATAAAAAAGTAAATAATCACAAAAATCAATATTAAACACTCACCTATACTGGCTATAAGGGTCCGCATACAATTCTCCCTTTAAAACAGCGTTTTCCAGAGCTTCGTCCAATTTTTCCTTGTTCGTTCCGTACCTGTACCCTTTCTCGTATTCGGCTATGCTCTTGTCATCCAGGGGCATATTAGCAGAATTGAAAAGGCCCGACTGGATGTTATCCATATTGAAATCGCCGCCTCTGAATAGTTGGTCTCCGTTCCAGTCTGAAAGGTCGGCCTCCTTGAGATTTGCACCTAAAATAACATGGAAGAAGATGTTTGAACAAAGGGTCAAATCCTTTCGGCCTAACTAAAGCATCATCAGAACAATTCCTTCTAAGGATATCAAACAAGGACACATTAAAACATCGACAATCAAACGAAGATAACATAGAACAATAATTTTGATATTGTTTTAAATCCTTTTTTCAAGTGTGTGACGCACGAGAGGAACTCACTCCGGGGTAATTCGCCTTTCTCTCTGTTGCACGCTCCGAATACCGAGATTGCTTGACGGATGACGTTTAGCCTTCTTAATAGTTCTAACCCTAGTTTGGATATTAAATTTTTGTTGAAATTTATTCCCATTAATGCGAGGAAGTAAGATATCTTCATTTCCATAATAATAGGAAAATGATGTTGTTTAAACACAATTTGTATGTATCCTAGTAAAGTGGTATAATTTTAAAATAGTTTTATATATAGTTTAAGGCAGCGTGGCACACCGAAATTGTGTCTTTTAAATGGCATAACCTATAAATTATTCAACTTTGTAATACTACGAAAAATTCTATGAATATTTCATATAGTATTTTCTATACTTAAATTCAATTGTTTTCGAGATATTGACGACCGAAAATTCACGTTTTGAACAGTTTGAAGTGCTCTAGAATCTAAACGCTTTGACATGGAGCGAAACGGCTTGCACTTTCCTACCTTAATTTTTGTTATTCTATCTTCTTACATTACTTTCCGGATGTAACATTTTTCCGGTTTTCTGCGACGTTTATCTAAACCGAAAGTTATTGTTAGAAGATAAAACTATAATAGAAATACACATATACTTTGACGGTGACTTTGACTTTGTGTTCTTTGTCCCCCTTTGGAATTAAAGATTGAGTCCCTTTGAGAATTATGGATGATTATTTTGTACTATAATAGAAAAGTACAATATTTCAGAAACTATTGGATTTAAGTATAAGATATTTAACATGAAATATTCAAAGAATTATCGTTGGACTAGAAAGTTGAATAAAAAATTGGATATAGTCTTAAAAAACAATTATGCCGTGCCATGTTTCTTTTTTCGAACGCCTTGTATACATAAAACAATTTTATAACTATACCTCTCTAATATTCCAAAAGATTTTTTTTTCTATTTATTATAGAAATAGATTTTGTATTATGGTCTAGGAAAAGATAACATTGGCAACAATATTATATTGCAATTACTTAACCTAAATATAAATAAAATTAAACAGGAGAAATATTCATCAATTTTAGTAGCTATTCCGGAGTTGAGTCAACCTCACTTCTCTCTAAGTTGTCCCACTTCATGCGCGCGCAACTAAATAAACTTTTTCCACTTCCTTTGCGCGCATTCAAATACGCTTCTTTCACTTCCTGCGCGCATCAAAATAAGATCCTCCCACTTCCTGCGTACGAATTCGAATAAGCTTCGTACCTGGCATCGGTCACCTGTCAATTTTGAACAGCGTGTACTACTCCAACTTTAAGTTATGCCACCTGTCAAGTCTGGCAATGTAGCATCGGTCAAGACTCGCCAGTTTGGGCTGTATCATTTTAAAGTTTCATTTGATGCAAGACATCCTCGTTTAGATTATATCAACACTAATGGCAACTATCATATTTCGCTCACGTTTACGTTCTGTGGTATTTCGTCTGTCAATTTCCAGTCACGTGGTCCACGCCAATTTAAAGGTTCGTATAATAGATTTAGATAAGGTTTCAGCATGAAAATAAAGTTAAATAAAATAATGATGCTAAATAAAATAAACATAAAGGGAAATAAACAGAAATCAAAGTTAAATATAACGAAAATAAAATAAAATGAAATAAAACAAAAGAAAAATAAAGTGTTTTATAAAATGGAGATGAAATAAAATAAAATTAAAATAAAATAAAGCAAAATGTAATACAAACATAAATTATTAAACAATATATTATTATCAATAATAAAAAGATATTTGAGCAAAGTAAAAATAAAGAAAAATAAAGGTAAATAAGAGCAAAATATATTTAAGTAAACTAAAAATAATGTGGTTAAGAGAAGATAAATAGAAGCTTAAAAAGTGAGAAACTTTATATAAAATGAAATGAACGGAAATAAATGCAAATGTATGTTAAATGAAATAAAGATTAAGTGAATTAAAGTAAAAATAGAGTGGGGTAACGTTAAATGTAAAATTAAGTAAAGCAAAATAAAAACTAAATAACTTAAAATATGAAAAAATAAATAGAAATAGAGGTCAATAAAACTAAAATAAAGTTAAATTAAATAAAAGTAAAGCAAAATAGTGAAACGAAATAAAAAGAAATAAACGCAAATAAAATTAAATTATAAAAAAATAAACTGAAGTGTTAAATAAAATGAAAATAAATTGAAATAAAATTAAAATAAAATATACCAAAGGCAAACTAGTGAAATAATTTGAAAATAAAGAAATAAAGTAACACTAAAGGAACTGACATAGACATCTCATATTATTATAAAAATTTCTAGGAATAACTAGAAGATTATTCCTCATTATCATCTTTATGGAATTCTGACTGAAAAGTTCTTTATCGAGAGATTCATCTGTTTAAGAAGAACTAAGGAAATACGAATTGAAATAAAAAAAGTGGCGTGTAACATCAGTACACGGGATAGAAGTGAATACTTCTTTACCGATTCCATAAGAGAGAACGAAAGAGAGAGTGAGAGAGTCATATACTTACTTTATCTCTCTTGCGAGACGAAAATTTCAAAGCGTGTTGTGACGCGGCCTTGAAAAATCACTGTCTTGCAGCTTGCAGCCAACGATCAGGGTGCTGGCACTTTTCGGGAACTTCATGATACCCAAACCCCAAATGAACTATCCCAACAAGAATGTGACATGGGTGGAGGAGCAGGAATTGTCATGGCACTAGCAAAATATCATTACATGATCCTAGTAAGGCAACCTTATTTTTTGACAACTATTTTACTGGTTTACCACTCCTTGTTTATTTGAATGATGCAATTAATATCTATAGTTCAGGGACCATGAGCAGCAATAGAATAGCCGGATGTCCAATAGACACTGATAAGTATAAGGTCCTGCAAAAACAGGGTCGGGGAAATATGATTATAAGACTGACAAGAATAAAGGCATTATTGTGGTGAAATGGATCGATAAAGGCCGTGTTGTTAGGTAGCACTCAATATGGCATAGAACCGATTGCTGCAATTAGAGATTTAGTAAAGATGCCAAAGCAAAAATAGATATAAACTACCCTGCTATTGTAAAGCAGTATAGCAGGCACATCGGCGGCTTAGACACGGCTAATGGCTTAATGGGCTTGTATAAAACCCCACGTATAAAGCCAATATTCACGTACCTTCTTGATGTATATATACGTCGTTAATTCTTGGCTACTGTATCGTATGGATTGTGTTGCTTTGGGGACAAAGTCTACGCCTCTCAAGCAGTTTAGAATGGAAATTGCCTCAATGTGGAAAGAAATTCAGGAAAAATCGATCAAAAACTGAGGAATTCAACGTCCGCTTGTCGAAAGGCCAGACTGCACATCAGGATTTGACTCTTATGCATTATGGCCTTTACAGACTACTAAAGGAAGAGGTAGGTATTGTGTGGACGGTACGAGCAGACTTAAATGTGAAAAATGTGACTCCATATTATGTCTCACAGAGTCTAAAAATTGTTTTAAAGAGTTCAAATAAATAATTCCGTTTAGAAAATAAAGAATTATGATAAATATACTATGTTTTGTCGCCTTTGCAAACATAATATGGTTACAATCTCTAGTTGGATAAGTATTATAAATATAAAGAAAGTACCAGTACTGGCACCAGAAGTGGTTTTTATAACGTTGTTAAAAATATCGTACACAAATTAAACGGTTTTAATATGTTGCCCGTTAAAGGGGGTATAAAAATGTTGTAATCATATATATGGCCACTTAATCCGATAAAGGATTTTGATGCACGTATAAAATTTTTGGCTTGTACCAAGAATAAAAATTTAATATTGAGTAATTATTAATTATTATAGTGTTGCTGTAGTTCCAAAACCGTGCAGGATAATTTTCAAGTTGATTTTTTGTTGGGTAAACTTATAAGCGCTTTTTTCGTAGAAAACGTTGAATTTTCATAATTCCTTCAAAAGCAACTTAGATTATTCACATAGAAAAAAGTCACCCTATCATCATCAATCAGCCCATATTCGTCCACTGCTGGACATAAGTCTCCCTTGATTGCTTCCACATTCTCCTAATTTGTGCCTCCTGTATCCAATTTGTGTGGATACGTTTAATATCATCGGACCATCTAGTTGGTGGTCGTTGGTTGAAAACCTTTCTCTTCAGACAAATTGGTAAATCTGACTTTAATATGTGCCTTAAGTTCCCAAATGCGGCCCAAGTTAATCATATTCATCCTATCGCCTCCAATTATGATGCGCTTATGTAAATATTGAAAATTTTAAGTGCCAATATATCAACGCACTCATATTTCATAAATTTTCTAAATAGGCATCGAAAGTATGTAACAAAACAAACTCCAGGCCTCTCGGCTTCCTTAGAACGCATTTTTCTACCACGGTATATCTGAATTTTTATTCGATTTTTTTTACGCGTGATCCGCGTATATCCGCAAAAACTTGAAATTTTACATATTAAGTTATTTTTACTTGCAGAGAATGCTCTTGTATAGTGATATAAATAAAGTCAATATTTAAGTATTTAATTTCCATGAGGTGGCAGTTTCGTAAAGTTGTCAATAATTGGATGATTTAGAAGACACTTATAAAACGAATCAATCGAATCTATGCTGAATGTCTAAACTAAAATCACGTGGGTGCACAGAATCGCGGAATTTTCAAATAATAACTGGTAAACCGGGCTTGAGATATTTGAGTTCATTAGTTTTGACATACGTCAGAAGAATACGTAATTTGGAATGGAAGAATACAGTCCCATTCCATCTAATGATATCTGTATTAATGTTCGTGGAAAAACTAGGAGACATTCTGGTTTGGTCGAGAAAACTACAAGTAGTTCTCCTGCGAAGAGGTAAATAATTTTTTTTATATTATATCTGTATGAAATCTTTGGTTCAAAATAAACAAAATAGATTAACAATCTTGTATGTGCTATCTTCCGGGTTATAAATATCATATTAGGTAATTGTTTAGTATAGGTCCTTCACATAAAATGACTATTTTGTTATTATAGAAGGTTGGAGTTCATCTTAAAAAGTCATTTTATACCAAAATGTTCTGGCGGAAATGATAATTTCTGGAAATATTGAATATTTTTTACCTTAAATCTGAAGGACATATACTAAACAATGATGGGGGAAGTAATTGTTTGGTATATGTCCTTCACATAAAAATACTATTTTGTTATTATAGGTTATAGTCCATTTTAAATAGCCATTTCATACAAACATTTTCTGGCAGAAATGATAATTTATGCAAATTCTGGGTTAATTTCGATTGGTTTGGGTTGTATTGGGTTAGTTTGAGTTAAATCCGGTTAGTTTGGATTAGCAAAAAAATAAGAGCGCGATACTGCGTTCGCTTCAACTTATTGGGCATCAACAACGCGAATTTTTTTTTAGTTTTTTTAATATTTGCTTTAGTTTGGTTAGTTTATCTCGTAAAATAAGAATAAATAAATTAGTATGGGTTAGTTAAATTAGTTAATCTAACCCAA
>MU185890.1:0-15667 GCA_016904865.1 Pissodes strobi | reverse complement strand
CTAACCCAAACTCAATACTTTTGTAAATTATCATTTCTGCCAAGAAATTTTTGGATCAACTTTCGCTTAGCTGAAATCAGTTATGTAAGAAATATTTATTTATTTAGTATAGAGCAACCTCCCCCAATACAAAATCATAAAAAAAAAATCTGCGGAAATGCATTTTCATTTTGTCGGCTCTAGAATAACTGAAATCAGTTACATGAAAACATGTTTCTGTTTTACATTCTAAACATAATACCCCAAAAAACTTCAAGCGGAAATAAATCATTTTAATTTTTTGTGTTAGTTTGGGTTAGCTTTGTTTAGTTTAGGTTAGCTTTGGTTAGTTTGGGTTAGCTTTAGTTAGTTTGGGTTAGTTTCGTCCCGTTTAAGCTACTACGCACTTGCGTGAAGAAACGCTTGTGCCAAGCACAAGCCTTTCTTCACGCTAGCCTAGGCGAAACAATTTCGGTTAGCTTGGGTTAGTTTGGGTTAGCTATGTTTAGTTTGGGTTAGCTTTGATTAGTTTGGGTTAGCTTTGGTTAGTTTAGGTTAGCTTTGGTTAGTTTGGGTTAGTTTCGTCTTGTTTAAGCCACTACGCTCTTGCGTGAAGAAAAGCTAGCGCGAATTCAGTTACATGAATGCATATTTTTGTTTCACATTTCACACATTCTTCTAAACATAAACACACAAAAATCGCCAAGCCTTTCTTCACGCAAGTGCGTAGTGGCTTAAACGAGATGAAATTAACCAAAGCTAACCTAAACTAACCGAAGCTAACCCAAACTAACTAAAGCTAACCCAAACTAACCAAAGCAAATCCAAGCTAACCGATAGTTTGTGTTAGCTTTGGTTAGTTTTAGTTTCGTCTCGTTTACGTCACTACGCACTTGCGTAAAGAAAGGATTGCGCTTCACGCAAGCCTAGGCGAAACAATTTCGGTTAGCTTTGGTTAGTTTGCGTTTGCTTTGGTTAGTTTGGGTTTGCTTTAGTTAGTTTGGGTTAGTATAGGTTAGCATTGGTTAGTGTCGGTTCGTTTCGTCTCGTCTCGTTTAAGCCACTACGCACTTGCATGAAGAAAGGCTTGGATATTTTGGTGTGTTTATGTTTAGAAGAATGTGTGAAATGTGAAACAAAAAAATGCATTCTTGTAACTGAATTCAGTTATTCTAAAGGTTATAATATTCTATTAAAAAATTAAAATGATATATTTCCGCAACCAGTTTTTCGTGTGTTAATGTTTAGAAAAGTGTTTAGAAGGTAAAGCAGAAATATGTTTTTATATAACTGGTTTCAGTTATCATAGAGTTGGAAAAATGAAAATAATGCATTTCCGCAAAAAAAAAATTCATTTT
Organism: Pissodes strobi; assembly: GCA_016904865.1. Classification (NCBI taxonomy): domain Eukaryota; kingdom Metazoa; phylum Arthropoda; class Insecta; order Coleoptera; family Curculionidae; genus Pissodes; species Pissodes strobi. The sequence continues at coordinate 14,330 of MU185890.1, read as the reverse complement.
GAGTTAGTTTGGGTTAGGTATTCATATATCGAAAAAAAAAAGCAAGTAAAAAGTATTCATATATCGAAAAAAAATATTGTTTTTATACAGGGTGTCCAGAAAAGCTGTTCATATTTATTTACTTGTTTACTCATAGGCAGCACACAATGCGCGTACCGGATTTTCTTATCATTGTCCGATGAAACGCTCAATGGCAACTAATTTTCCCTGAACCAGTCTTCGATGATAAGTAAATCCGGTACACGCAATGTGTGCTGCCTAGGAGTAAACAAGTAAATAAATATGAACGGCTTTTCTGGACACCTTGTATAACTGGTTTCAGCTAAGAGAAATTTTACCCAGAACCTATACTAATTATTTGGTAGGTAAAAAACGTTCAATATTTCCATAAATTATCATTTCCGCCAGAAATTTTTTGCATAAAATTTCTTTTCAAGATGAACTCTAACCTTCTATAATAACAAAATAGTAATTTTATGTGAAGAACCTATACTAAATAATTACCTCATACTATAACGCAATGAAAATACATTGTACATTAACCACTATTATAATAGACAATCTGTTTTCTAAAAATAACCAATTAATATAGTTAAACACGGAGTTAATTCAAGTGGACACAATAAAATAAATCATATCGCACAAATTTCGTTGCTTACATAGTCTATGGAAGAATTACAATAGTATTAGGAGTAAGTGATATTTTTTGAGGTGAGGCTGCATGCAACTAGAGACGAGTTATAGAAAGATACTTACAGTCCGAATAATATCCTAGTTTTCTTTCACCGTTTATATTATTATTGATTAAATTTTCAAATCATCAAATTTCAAAAAGACCGATTGCACTCTAGTATCAATGCTCATTTCAAATATTAAAGTAACGAAGGGTAAATTAACAGTTCTTTTTTTCTTATTTCACTTGGCAACGTGTTCCGCAATTTGGATAGACCCTTAGAAAAAGCGTTTAAATAGACAGTGCCTTTTCACACATGCTGGATAAGATCATCCGGCATCGGATATCCGATCGCGAAGTACGTAACAATAAATGAAAGCTTTCACACGTTTGTCCGACAGTCGGAAGCCGGAAACGTGCTGGATAAACATCGGACGAAACCTCACCATCGTCCGATGCCGGACGCCGGATATCGTGCTAGACACATCGAAGGGTACGAAAGCAAATTAGAGCTTATACACGTACCCGATTTTTTTGTCTCCGGCAGTAATCCGACAGAAGCGAAAGGGTTTACATCGAAAATGGCGGAAAAAATTGAATTAGACACCGAGCAGTTAATAAACTTGGTGAAGGCTTGGCCTGTCTTGTGGGACAAGGCGCTAGTTTGTGTGTAGCTCATCAAAGGAAGAAACTGACATACGAAAATAATTTAAAAACTTCTCCCCGTTTTCTCGTAGGTCTTCAAACAATGTATAAAAAGCTCCTAGCTGTTCTCTTTTTAAATTAATTGGATGCACCCAATAAATCCTTTGCCTTCTTTTTTTTATGGCGAATCCTGCGTTATAGAATCGCTAGTGCAATTATGCGTTGTTGATCCATGGTGGACGGAACAAACGAAACTAAAACACTTTTCAATAATAAACAATATTCAAACCGGGAAGCGGGGTGCTAATCGGATAGGTGTGAAAATTAGAAATTATCGAATATCCGACGTCGGATAAATGATGTCGGACTCGTGTGAAACGGGGCTACTCGCAAATATTTACAAGAATAGTACAGTAGAGCAGAAAAGGTCAGGCATCTTTAAAAATATTTCATTGTGGTATACCTACCATTTTTTATAAAAAACGATTCTGATATTGGCATTTTGTAGTGGAATTTTTATTAACGGGACGTTTTCGTATTTTTTTCAATACCTGTTCTGATTACTGATTTATTTTTGAAAAATTCTAAATTTATTAGAGTAGTTTTTATACCCAAATTTAGCCAAATGTTTTTGTTAATTTAAGCAGATATGCTATATACTATATAATACATAGCCTCAGATAGGTGATATATTGTACCCTTGTAAATCACAAGGCAAAACGAAACTCAATTACCAAATTTAGCAACCAGTGAACAATGTGATTTTGTCAAAAATATTTCTTTCTAGCACTCGACATTTGTTTCAAAGTTTCTTAGGAAATCTGAAAAATTTTCTCATTAGAAGAGGAAGCAAAGTGTGTTATAATGTTCATTGAAACAAGCTCAGTTAGTACGAACAAAAGGAGATTCAGAAGAATATTTAATAAAAATCCACATACAACAAACGTGATTAGAAGCTATAGACCTCAAGCCAATCGAGAAAATTTTGCGGTCATTTAGTACACCTTGAGATAATATAATTTAAGTAGTTCTAAGGGAAATCAAAATTTTGAACCCTAAGTATGCCGCACATTTTGGGCTGTGCACGCGTTGAAACTGTGGAAAAGTGAAAATCCATAACCCAAGTGGGGGTAAATTTGTCAAATATTTTTGAACCGCTTTTTGAAATCTAGTTGGTGCTTACAACTGTGATCAATATACTCTGAACGCCGTACAAAAATAATGCAACTGGAAAAAAAGAAAATTTTTCATTTTCGGAAAATTGGGTTCTGAAACAAAAATAATAAGATTGTGTGCGGCTTCTGTGAAATTAATTTTCTCTATTCATAAGGGTATATTAGTTCGCCATATTAGCGTAGCTCTGGGGTAGTAAACGCGAAATCAACCCCCTCCCCTAGACTGCGGGGGCAAGATCATTTGATTCTGTTCTAAAATATTAAGTGACATCTAAAATCTTGAAAGAAAAATTGAACCGTCTAAACGTTGCAACTAATACTAATATAAATAAATAAATTACCCGCAGGTAAGGGTGAGATATAGGGGTAAAATCATCAGATACTGTACGGCAATCGTTTTTTTTTTAACTAATATAAGTAAGAACTATTATTGTGTTTAGTAGCCGTTCACTCATGTTACTGTGGTGAGGGCACCATCCCTTCCTGGAAAGCAAGTTACCAGTTCTACTGCCATCCGTGAGTAATTCTAAATGCAATACTCTTGAAAGGTTAAACCTAAGAAAGATCAGTTGTGTAGCGGGATAGCACCTACTTACTTAAAAAAACACTGCTGGGCATAATATGAGCCCATTTTGATTGAGTAGCGCATGCTGGGGTGGTCTCAGAGATGCTCTGCTCTTGCGTTCGTAGCCCGCTAGTGTATTTACCTACTTAGGTTAGGTTAAGCCGTGTATATAGTAAATTAGGTGTACATATCACCAAGTAATTAACCAAATAAATGTTGATTGATTGATTGATTGAGTAGCCGTTCAAAAATATTGACGATCAATAAAAAAAACAAAGTTGTATAAAATAGTGAATTTTAAAGATTTAAACAATTTAAAAAATGTCAATTTATTTGTAAAATGATTAGAATTTTAATATTATCATCATTTGCTCTTTTTAAGGGTAAAAAAAAAACAGGAAAATATATGCCTTACGTTTTCATCCTTAGGGCTGGTAGATAATTTTTTTTAATGTAATTTACATAGTCCTTAAAGGTTATTAAATAATGTACGGCATTTACACAATAGAAGACCATTTTAATTAAACAAATTTATAACCCTACATTAGAATTAGAAAAGGAGCCGTTTAAATTTATCAATTACATTCCGAAAATTACAGATAAAGTCTCAGAAAAATTAAATAAATTTGGCTGTAAAACAATTCAGGTTAATAAGAATAATCTGGGGAGAAGCCTAATAAACAATAAAGACAAATTGACAAACTATCTAAATTGGTGTTTACAAATTAAATTGTGTGAACTGTGAATCTGTATGCGTAGGACAAACTGGTCGAAACTTAAACATTATTATTAAAGAACACAAAAAATACATTTTAAAGAATATTAAAAACTCTGGCTTCCAAAACATTGCATAGAAAATAACCATTTTATATATACGAACAATATACCGAAACAAAAATCAAAAGGCTGAACCTTTTGGAGTACCAAGAAATCCAAAAGTCACAAAAAACAGACATTTTAAATATGAATGACTAATTGACCTGCTCTTTCAACACCTGCATAATTGACAGTGCAATAAAAGGAATACCGTCAGGCGGTTTAGTAGGGTATAACATTTTAGATTTTAGTATTCAACTACTCTTGATAAAGGCCTCATGAAGCCTAAACATATGTAAGAAAATATCTTATTAAATTATTTTGAAGCATCTAAAAGCAGTGTACTAATTATCCCTAATTCACAAGGATCCTACCGCAGAAACTATTCATTGCCAGTTTTTTTGTACGGCATTCGGTGTCAAATAATAAACTGGTCAATTGACTTACCTTAAGGAAAATTGAACCATATTATATGAGTATTGCCGTTCGAAGAATTACAATATAACCACTTGTAGTAGCAATTTTTCCAGCTCGGCCAGCACGAAATTAAAAGCAAAAACACTCCCCACTCCCCGCCCGTACTGTCTTCCACCTCGTCCCCTCTGCCGCAGCTCGTCACTGCAATTCACACAGCTAATCCCGATCGGTAAAGTGGGAGGGGTGAAAAACAAAGGGTGGGTTTGTAATTCTTCGAACGGCAATACTCATATAATATGGTTCAATTTTCCTTAAGGTAAGTCAATTGACCAGTTTATTATATTTCGTATTGCCGTTCTCGAATTACAATATAACCACTTGTAGATGTTTAAAGGAAACCGATCTGGGATTATGAAACAACATTTATTCCCAAAGTGAAATCCAAAAAACATTTTTACAACTATTTTCCAATATTATAAGTATATAATGAAAACCAGTATTTTACGCACTTCCTTTAGTGTTAGGGAGTAGCGTACATTATAACAAAATAATATATATATATTTTTTTTAACATCATTATTATCATTTTCCAACCTATACCTAAGTAACTACTGAACTTAAGCTAAACCTAAGATACCCTTAGCAAAAGCCGTAACATCGTTACACAGAGGGCGGTTATAATGCCTGGCAAACATCTCTGACTTCTGGGTCCAACCAGCCCTCTCTCTTATCATTTCAATAGAAATTCCGGCTCTATAGGCCGCAGATGTAGCCGCATGCCTAGTACTATAACTTGAAAAAATAGAGGTATCAATACCACCTGCTTTAAGAGTTAATTTGACCCATTTACTTAGCCTTTGTGTAGAGACTGGGCGAATAGGTTTCTTAACTGTTAAAATAAGTAGGTCAGTATTAATTGGGCGTATGTCCCTGGTTTTTATCTCATAAAAATCAATAACTGAGGCTAAACAAAGGCTTGGGTTTTCTGGAAAATACGGAATTACTAATAGAGGCTGAAAATTCTTGGAAGATGAAGTTTTGATTCTATCCGTAATTTTAATCTCTAATTTATCAGGGTGACGAACTATGTTTTGTAACCGTATACAGGTAAATGTTTGTAACCGATGACCAGTGATTAAAGCTAACAACGTGACTAATTTCATAGTTAATTGAATAGGTGATATATCTGTTAATGGATATAAGGCAGATAAATATTCTAAAACCGGTTGCGGATCCCAAGTGGATTGGTATCTAGGTCTTGAAGGTCTCTGGTTGTAAATCCCTTTGAGAAAACGTTTCAAAATAGCTTTATCTGAATTATTTACCTCAAAAACTAAAACTATGGCTGCATGTTGCGAATGAAGTGTTGAGTAAGAACTACCGTTTTGAAACTGGTCACTTAGAAACATCATGACTAAATCTAATGAATACAAAAAAGGATTATGACCTTTAGCTGCACAGAATATCCACCACTTTCTCAGATACGACGAATATTGCTTCAAAGTGGATGGACTGAGAGATGCCTTGATGGCTTGGAGTCCCATGTCTGGGACTCCTCGTCTGAGAAAAGCTTCCCTGATATATTCCCAACCTCCAGGGAAAGTTTTCTCCATAGTGGGTGGCACTTCCTAAAGGGCGAAGAAAGAAGAGTTTTAGTAGGCGGAAATATCATCGGTTTTTTTGTCAATAGCTTTTTAAAAACTGAATACCACGGTTGGGTTGTCCAACTAGGCACTACAAGAATTCCGGATGCTTGTTCGGCAATAATCTTTTGTAAGCATTTTGATATCAGAGGGAATGGCGGGAAAGCATAAAAAAAATCGTTTTTCCAGGATATTGTAAAGGCGTCGACTGTAAAAGAACCGGGATCTGGCTTCCAAGAAATATACTTAGGACATTTTGCATTTAACTGTGTGGCAAACAAATCAACAGTTGGTCTCCCAAAAACAGAACATATCTCCTGAAAGGCCAAATCAGATAGTTCATATTCTAGGTCAATAGATTTTGAGCGAGATTCTTTATCTGCATAAAGGTTCTCTGTAGTATTTATATATGACGCTACTATAAATATATGTTTACTTTCACACCATTCCCAAATTTGACGTGTGACATTATTAAGATGTTTAAACTTCACACTACCCATGCGGTTTATACAGGCTATGGCCGTTACATTATCTATTCTAAGAAGAATAGAGCAATAAGACATACTTGAGGCAAAAGATCTAAGTGCATTAAAAGCAGCAAGTAACTCTAAATAATTGATATGTTTGTTAGCATCAGCCACATTCCAAAAACCATGTGTAACTGTATTGGCACAAAAAGCACCCCAGCCTGTTAATGAGGCATCAGAGAAGATTTCAAGCACGAATTTTCTGTCTGTAACAATAGTTATACCCTTATTATCTATAAGAGTACGATGCCACCAATGCATTTCTATTCTCATTAGATCTGAAATTATTAGGGAGGCATTGAAATTTTGCTCACTTCTTCTTAGTGCCAAATATTTCACTCTTTCTAACAATTTTAGATGCATCCAACCATATTCAACCGTAGGACATGCCGAAACTAGCTTTCCTATTAACTGAGCTAATGCCAAAACAGAGCACCGATTGCGACGTAGCAGAGCCGCTATGAGTTCAATTATATTATTTATTTTCCCTGTTGGTAAAGACATGTTCAAATTTAGCGAATTAAAAACAAATCCCAAAAAGGTACATTGCTGCGATGGGACCATACAGCTCTTATTTAAATTTATTAAGAATCCTAAATATTCTAGAATATTTTTAGCAATTTGACAGTCTTCCTTAGCTGACTTTACTGATTTACTAATAATAAGTAAATCGTCTAAATAAAGTATGCAGATTATACCCCTAGTTCTTAAATATCTCAGAACTGGCTTCATAATCTTTGTAAAGACCCATGGAGCTGTACAGAGCCCAAAAGGTAAACAATTAAAATTGTAATACACTCCTCGAAACTTAAATGTAAGATATTTTCTGAATTTCCTATGTACAGGGATCATAAAATATGCATCTTTTAAGTCTATCGTTGTAAAGAAACAGTTGGCATAAACTAATTTTAGCACAGTCCTAAAATCTTCTAATTTAAAGTGCGGTGGATCTAAAAATGTATTTAACGCCTTTAAATTTAAAATAAACCTGAAGGCCCCACAAGGCTTTGGCACCAGAAAAAAAGAAGATAAAAACTGACCAGGTTTTGAGACCGTTTGTGACACTGCTCCTATGTGGATCAGTTGCTTAATGCTATCATTTAATTTATCTGACTGTTGTTCTTGTAAGGTAGAAATAGACTTAGGTAAGCGTATTTGCTTAGGTCTCTTAATAAAGGGTATTTTATATCCAGACAACCATGAAAGAATAGCAGAATCTTGGGTAATATGTGACCACTTATCTATATATGCAGATAAGCGACCAGCATAATTATTACTACAATTAATATGTACCTCATCTACTGACTCCGGTATGTCCTTGTTGGACGCCTCCCCTCCTCCTTTTTCACGCGAGACTTGTGGTGCAGGCGCCGGGAGTTTAAATACGACGAAACCCTTGATGGACCTGGCTTCTGTTCTCCTGACTTCTTATGGGTCAATGATTTAGAAGGTCCTGCTCCTAATGCCTTATCTTTCTTCTTGATCGAAACACCCAGTCGCTGAGCTTCATTTGCGGTTTTTAGTTGGTCCGGGAAAGCTTTACTAAATAAACACTCATCGATTGGACAAGTGTCTAAAATTTTTCGAACGTTGCCATCTAGAAACGGAAGAATGGAATAACGTCGATGAAGCGAAAGCGCGTGAAACACATCTGCAATTATTTTCAGTGGAGCGCAACATTTTTCCAACTCTTTCCGTGTTTCATCTGTTGAATCCGACTTTGTTATTTCATATTGTTTATCAAAGCCGACGGCTAGTGCACTTATTCCAGCCGCTAATTGTAATTGTAATTTACTAAGAAATGCATCCTGTTTGACAGCGTCTGCGTTCAAACAAGGTCGAATCTCCGGGTTAATTGTTGGAGGCTGGAGAGCCACACAATTTGCTAAACACGGATAAGATTCCAGTGTAGCCTTGCGGGAGTCTTTATCAATTCCTTTAAGCAAGAAATCGGACAAAAGGGCTGCTACATCTGTATTAACTTCAGGCCCTTTGATATCAGTTGCTTGACTACCAAGTAACTCCAAAATATTCTGTACACCTTGATCTTTGGATGAACTAGATTCTAAATTTTGTTTTGAAATCAAATTTATTAAGGGGGCATCCGAATCAGAATCCGTTCCTGTTGTCTCAAGCGACGATGTATCTGACTCACCTGAAACCAACAACGACATAAGCATTGCATAAGCACATGCCACACCGTTTACATAGTACAATAATCGCCCAGGACAGGCTTTATATTTGACTCATCAACAAAAAACTATAGGTTGCAATGCTATAAAATTCATGTGAAAATATAACATAGCCCGGCAGCTTCGTTTCGAAGTATATACTCAAAACTAACTAGCCAATAAAATTGACGACAGTAATTCATGCGAATACTGTGTATCAATAAACCAACATTCGGTACATAGGTACATATGTACGCATGTATACACCGAAGTGGAAAGAATATTGAAATTAAAACACTCCAACAATTAATAGCATCAGTAATTCATGCGAATACCGGATATTAATAGTCCAAAAACCAGTACATAGGTACATGTGTACGTATGTCTATATCGAATTGAAAAAAGGCTAAAAATAAAGGAGTAAACAATTATACAATACTTACTTGACTTGAACTATCCAATACTTTCTGAAGTAATCTCCGTAACTTTTTCTTGTGTTTACGCGTCACTTTTTTCGATATTCGACCCATAACGCTAGCCCTATGAATCTCGTCCTAACCCGAGCGCACGAAAAATTGCAGTGACGAGCTGCGGCAGAGGGGACGAGGTGGAAGACAGTACGGGCGGGGAGTGGGGAGTGTTTTTGCTTTTAATTTCGTGCTGGCCGAGCTGGAAAAATTGCTACTACAAGTGGTTATATTGTAATTCGAGAACGGCAATACGAAATATAATTGCAATTTAAAAGTACCACCTAAGTATACTAAAGCCGTACAAAATTTTTTGGCCAAAGAGGCCCAGCCTGGAACCTAAAATTTAATTTCCCACTGTAGACAGCTGAACCACAATAACAAAAGTCTTTATTATTGTAAAATGTTATTGATATAATCAAATTTTACGTTGATTCAAATCACCATCCCTAATAGAGGTGTAGGAATAGGGTTGATTTCTCGCTTATTATCTCATTGCTACACTATTTTACACGGCATAACGAAATAATATTCTTATCAATATAGACGATTAATAACACAAAAGCCGTACAGAATCTTATTATGTCTGTATCATAGGTCGGTTTTACGAAAATGGAAAATTTTCTCCTTTTCCAGTTGCATTATTTTTGTACAGCCCTATGTACATTTTGCGTGGTGCATGTGGAAACTGTGGAAAAGTGAAAATCCTGAACTTCAGAGTATATTGACCATAGTTGTAAGCACCAACTAAATTTCAAAAGACCGTACAAAAATATTTGACAATATTCGGATTTTCACTTTTCCACAGTTTCCACATGCACTAGCCAAAATGTACATAGGTCTCAAAATTCTTATCTTCCTTAGAATTACTTAAATTATATTAAATATTTCAAGGTGTATCATATAACCCCAAAATTTTTTCGATGGGCTTTCGGTCTACTAGAATCATCAGTTTTCTACCACATGTTCCGTTCGAAAAAGAAACAGAGCTATCAATAATAATCAACTTGTAGCATGTTGTCCAAAATTCGCGGAAATTGAGCGTTTTTTTTAAAACATGCACACAAATAATTAAAATTTGAGTTCAACCTATGAGCACTCAGCATGACTATTTTCTCACAATTTTTCTCTTTTAAATAGTTGGTAAAGTAAAATTTTCCCCTGATTTCTACAAAGCCCAAATTTGAGTCAACTTTCGTTCAACGATTTATAAACTATTTATAATAGATTTATGAACTATTTTTTTTGGTTTCTATAAACTCCTAAACACGGCAAAAAATTATTTTCCTACGGACAGTCGACATTTTCTTTGAATTACAGTTTTATTTATTCACTTATTTTTGGAAGCGTACTTGCGTGATTTAACTGAGTCAATTAAAACTAACCACAACAAACCCAAACTAGCCAAAACCATCACATATATAGGAATACAGTAAACCCCTTGAGATAATTTCGTTTAACTCAAATCTTGTATATTTACAAATTATTTTTTTTAGTTGCTTAAAACCCAAACATGGAAATAAAGTCTTTTACTGCAGAAAGCCAATATTTTTTAAAATTATATATTTATTTATTTTTAATTTTTTTTAAGCCTGTGCACTTTAATTTAGCTAATCTAAACTAACGGGAACCAACCAACCATTAACCATTAGCTAAATTAAACCGCGCAAAGCCTAACACTTCTAACCGGAACTAACCAGAATTAAACCAAACTAACCAAAATCCACCGTTGAAAAGAAAATAATAAAAATACTTCCCATATGGAAAGCTTACGCAAAAATAATTGTATACATAGTGCTCGTGTAAACTTGTAGAAAGATCTATAAGCTTAATACTTTTTAAATCATTTCAATTAATGAAAGTTAAGCCTCGGGGGTAATTCCATTTTACTGAACATTTATATATTTACAAGTTATTTTTGATAGTTGCTATAAACCCTCTTAAACATGGGAAAAAGTCTTTTACTGCCGAAAGTCAATATCTTTTTAAGTTATATTTTTATTTATTATTTAATTTGTAAGCACGATTTCAGTTAACCCAAACTGATCAAAACTGGCCCGAACTAGCTAAGACTAAAGCTTACTAAATAAAATATAAGTTTCCGCACTCTCTAAGCACGCTAAAACGGCTAGACCCCTCCCCTTCATTCCGCTCGAGGAGCCGCCCACCGCCGATGCATACACAAACACAGTTGTTGACGGTATTTGACGGTACAAAGTACAAAGTTAACAGAATATGCCGGTATCTGCATGGGAAGTAAAAAAGGCCTCATGGAAAAACACCAAAAGTTTTTGAAAAAATGGAAACAAATTGAAAAAATGTAAAAAATGTTCGGAAAATTAATAAATGTTTATAAAACAAAAATAAATAAAAAAAACAAGATTCATCGGAAAGTTAATAAAAGTATTATAAAACCAAATAAGAAAAACAAAATAATAAAAAAAGAAATAATTGTGAGGAAACTTAATAAAAGTATTATACAACGAAATCAAAGGAAAAAATAAAAAAAGTTAGACAAACGCGATTATCGGCAAAAAAAAAGGGAAAAGAAATAAAAAAGTGTCGAAACCGGGGGCAAAAGTTGAGAAAAAACTCAATTCCTAATGTATTTTTCAGAAGTTTCACTTCAGTTGTGTGCTTATAAAGGTGAGGCAGAATTTTTTTTTAACTGCTTGCAGGGGCAATCCCAAAGCTCTGATTTGTATAGAGTTTTTCCTTCTTTATACTGACCAGTGCAAACCACAGTTGGCTATCGTATTTGGTTATTTTCTGAATCACGATTTTCCGAGGGTTTGGACTTTTGAACTTTTTCTTGGCGAAATTTTTGTGAAAAAACTCAAAATTCGAACCGTTTAGAGAAAAACTAATGCTTTTTTTTATTCATCTGCTTTATCTAATTAGTTAATAAATACATTTTTAGTTTTTAAGATACAGATTTTTCTTAATTTTTTTAAATTTTTTCTTTACCCCTTGAATCTGTTAACGCACTAATATCTCACCGGCAAAGTACATAATTCAGTCATTGTATAAAGACAATGTATAAAATGACTGGGTGGTTTAGGCAATGTATGAAACATAATTTATATATTTTTTTAAATTTTCTTTCTTGATTTTAGCATGCCTTGGCTAAATTCTGGTTACTATCTGCTCTCTTTGCTCCCGCAGGGAGCGACAGATCATCAATGGTGTTTCAATATAGACGCTTGTAATATTTCTTGAAAACTGACAATGAAAAATATCAACTGATCGTATATTAATTATAGTATATGATCCGTTTAATGTACCTCTTCGAATTTCAACTCAGTGTGTAAAATGCTGGATAAAATGGTCCACCAGTATCAAAGAGAAAACATGCGCCTCTAATATTTATGGCTACGGGTCTTCTTGCAACAGTTAAATTCAATAATAGAGATCAAATAGGCTTTGAAATAAGTGGCCCTTAGGGCCACTGCTTTGCACTTCGCCTAGTGGCTGCTAAATAAATCAGGCTATTAAAATCACACGTCTATTCATGTCATACTGACACTGATATTCATAATACTGGTTAATTAATCTGACTAATCCAAAGTCCAAATAGTGGCCCATAACACGTAAAAACTAGTGCTTGATTACTTTCAATACAAAATGGTTTAGAAATTAGCAAAGGAACAGGTACATTTTATGACGACAAGTTTTCAGGATGAATTATGAAAAAGGGTACCTAATTAATTGCAATGATATCTTAATAGGTATGCAAATTAGTCGCCTGACAATCTACAATAATAGTCCCAAGCATTATATCTGTTTTTTTTTCTTCCAGGTATAAATCAAATAAATCTAAACAAGGCAGGCGAGTTACTTGTAGTGGAAAAGAATTTAACACGGTTTTTGTAGAACATTTTGACACCACTAACCAAATAAGTATCCAAGTAAACAATATACAGAAACAAAATCGTAGACTAATAGTTAAAGGTCTTGAAAGTTCAAATTTAGATGCTATAAAGCTACCAAAATTTGTTAGAAATAAACGACATGAAGATAGTGAAGATCGTAGTAAACGACACCAAAATGACGATCTTTCTGGGTGCCACCAGGGAATACCAGACAATACTAAAACCCACAAATTGTCGACTATCAAAAACAATTATTTGTTTCATATGCACAAAAAGTCTTTCAAAGTTAGTAAAGTAAAGTTAGATACCACCTTCGCAGCTGATGCAGTGCCACCTTGTAAAGTTGAATCTTTACCGCATATAACTGAAGACTCATCTAATGAAAAGGCGGAAATTTTGAATATTGCCTTCGTAGCTGATGCTGCTGACGCCTGCGAAGATAATAGATTTTCTGCAAGAGTTAGCAGACGTAGTAAGCAAAGAAGACTGTCTGGACTTTTCCCGAGAACTTTAAATACTGGATTTCTTAAAGAAGCAGACCTAGATGAAAAGGAAAATACACTAAATTTTGAAGCGGCTGTTGCGAGTACTACTTTAGACCAAAATAGTTACATAAATAATGGCGAGTGTTTCAATAATCCTCCTGAAGTTATTTTCGCGACACAACCTTTGAAACGAAATACTGATGTTGATAAACCATCTTCTCAAACAAGCGTAAAATACACACTAAGAAGAAGGCCAAATCAAAAGGCTACAACAGAAGATATTGTCAAGTATTACACAGACAAAACAGTCAAAAGGAGGCAAAACACGTTAGAAACCATTTTTGAAGCTGCAGCTCCACAAGAAATGAGCATCAGAAAGTACAGAAGGTTTATAAACTTTAGCGAAAGAATGAGCAGCGCCAAAACTAGAAAAAGGCATTCGAACGTAATAAAGAACAAATTATGGCAGAACGTTAATCCCCTTAGCATGGATTATTTCGTCAGACAGATGACGGATATTGTGAACGATATATAGAAACATATTTACGCATTTATTAATATTAATAAACTTATTTATATACATAATAAATCCGGCGAATCTCAGGATTGATGCGACATATTTGAAGCAATTTAGATGTTTGAAAAACTGATCTCGACGTCAATCGGTTCTGCAACAGTCAAAACCAGTTCGTCAAAACCGTTCGTCATGGGTGCGCATTAATTCTAAGGTAATTCCTTGACTAGTTTTAGAAAGGATATACAGAGTGGCCAATTAGTGCGAGGTAGCAAAACATGTTCATGTCTATAATAAATGGAGGACACATTTTAAACAAAAGTTGTGAGGATATTAGAGGGATATAGTTCTAAAATATTT
>MU185889.1:91675-101836 GCA_016904865.1 Pissodes strobi | reverse complement strand
TTTCCGATTTCGATAGAGATGAATAGCTGGTTATTGAATAAGCTGTGATATAAGTGTATAAGAGGGCCTTTAAAGCACGCGCGACATATTTCAGAACACGAAGCGCAGCGGAGTGTTTTGTAAGTCGCAAGGGCTTTAAAGGCCTCTTATACACGTATATTATACGCTATTTTTTATTACGAATGCATCATAATCTCAAAAATGTTTTAAATATTAAACTTAAGGGATATATTGACGAATATATTAATCTGTCACATTTGACATGATCAAATGTTTCTATAGCAACTTTTAAAAAAGTAGGCGCATCATAAACATCATTTTAAGCACGCTGTAGCGTGCGATAATCGTTGATTATGATGCATGCGTAATGAAATAGTATATTAAGATACTGGTTTTAAAAGACCATATTTTATCGCACGAGCACGAAATTAGGAAACGACACGCTCGCGGGGAGTTTCCTAACGTGCGAGTGCGCTAAATGTCTTTTAAAACTTGTATTTTATACTACTTTTTCTATTTTGCACCTTTTTTAATGAAAAACATTAATTTATTCAAGTCGCGATCAAAAGTTGGACGTCCATCTTGTCACTTTTGACGTCTGTAAAATTAGGAATCCCATTCAAAACGATGTCGAAATTTTTGCTAGTGAGCCTTGACATTGAACAATTTTGTTAATATCATAGTAATCAGTCAACAAAAGTAGTGTTGAAAAGAGCTTCTTTTCGACACTACTTTGCGTATCGAAAAGACTTCTTTACGAAACCAAAATAGAAAAAAATTTTTACAGTCTGCTTCTTAAATAATTAAAAACTTTTTTGAAAATACATTGGACACACCCATTGGGGTCAAGAGCCAATGGACCGACATGTTTGTTAAATGTCAACGTCAATGGATACGAATAACGAGAAAAAGGCAAAAGCTGAAAAATTTCAATCACGGTTAGACGACGTAAAGCACTATGGAATCTCAGCTTTATTTTGTAGTTAGAGCAACATTTGGGTTTTTAATTTTTACCTCTACTATAGCTTTAAGTAACAACCCTATATGGATATATTTGCAAGTGCTGAGCTTTTTTGTAGGTGATAGGACCAACAAATACTGGCGAGGTAAGGATATATTATCACCGTTTTTGCGTATAGGTATCTACGAGAGATTGAGGGTTCGGTTGAGAGGGCAGAGATGCTCCCATGCTTCGGGTCCGTATTCTATAACCAAGTGAAGTCGGTTCCTGTGATTGATTTGGATTTAACTAAGGAATGTCTGACGAGTGACGAATTTTTGGAGAAGATTGGCGGATTGACGGCTGGGTTTACAAGGGGTTTTACTAATGCTTTAAAGGATATTAAAACAAACGGTTGGTCTTGGTGTTTTTTGCCCAACAAAAAATATAGGTTTCTCTCAAAGGTTGCCAGATGAAGTTCAGATTTGTACGACAGAAATCATTGCTATTAATAAAGCTTTACAACTATTTATGAAAGGAATACTGACTCAAAAAAAGCATTTTAAAAAGTCAACTGCTCAATAATTTCCTCTAAATTATGTTGTATCCCACATGATACAAAAAGTTGTTGATAAAAAATTAATGAATCGCTAAACTTTAGGGTTATATTGGCCTGGATTCCGCGTCATTCGAGGATTCATGGCAATACAGGGACCGATAAACTGGCAAACGTGGGTAAAATTCTAAGTGTACCTCTAGAAACTGAGCTTCGACGCTGGAAGTGACCACCGGTTGGTCAGAGCCGCCTTTAGAATTAACACAAAGATCGAAAGGAAGAAGCTATTTCATAAAGAAAAATTCCTTACTGCAGAAGAAATCGAGAACAGAAGAGAAGGAGAAGAATACCAACATGAATTGAAGAAAAAATTAGAACTTATTGAAAAATTAGCCAAAAGGGATATAGACAACTTCTCGAAGAAAATAAAAAGCGACATCCAAACAGGTACCAAAAAACTTTGCACTAATAAAAAACGAAAACATAAAAGTAAATTAAGCCCCAACACAATCAGCTTAATGGAAAAAAGACAAAAACCCAATAATTTCAGATACATATGGAGAATTAAACAAAAAAATCAGAAAGGAGATTAGAAAAGACATCAGAGAATAAAATACAAAAATTGTACGCCAGGCCATAGAAGACAGCAGCAATATGAAAGTGCTACGTAGGAAGCTAAGCACAGGCAAACAAAAAATAAATAAGATGAAAAACTAGCAGGGAATTTTAATAACGGATAAAACAGGGATTATTACAATTTTGGAAAACTTCTACCGCGAGCTATACACTTCCACAACAGCGATGGCGGATTTTAGCCGACAAAAACCAAAAATTATGAACGTAGGTTCGGAAGAAATACCAGAAATTACAACCTCCGAAATATATGCAGCACTTAAACAAATGAAAAATCGTAAGGCACCTAGCGAGGATAATATAACTTGCGAAATGCTGAAAAATGGAGGACAAACATTAATACATGCCCTAAAATTACTATTCAAAAAATGCCTGGATGAAGGTAAAATATCAAAAGACTGGCATAACGCGGAGGTCATTCTAATATTTAAAAAGGGGAATAACTCCGACCTAGAGAATTATCGCATGCTAAGTCTACTCTCTCACTTATATAAATTATTAATGAGAATCGTAACAAACAGACTAACATCAAAGTTTGACCAATACCAACTGGTAGAGCAGGCTGGTTTTAGAAAAGGTTACAGTACTTTGGATCCCCTCCAAACACTAAAATTACTCATTGAAAAAGCAAATTAATATAACATTCAACTTCACCTAGCCTTTGTAGACTATAGAAAGGCCTTCGACTCTATAGAAACATGGGCCTTCCTCTCATCAATGGATGATGCCAGAATAGACTCCAGGTACTCGCAGCTTATAAAAAACATATACGAAAATGCCACCTTCTGTGTCCAAATAGATCAGAATACTAAGACGAATAAAATCCCGGTAGGTCGAGGTGAACGCCAAGGAGACATAATCTCCCCAAAATTGTTTACACTGGCCCGGTGGGAAAATAAAAGAATTAAAATCGACGGCTCATATTTAAATCATCTACGCTTTGCTGATGACATTGTACTTATTAGTTGCGACATAAATGAACTTAGAACAATGCTAGAAGATCTAACGCACATGCCACACAGCGTTGGGACTTGAAATGAATATCAGCAAAACTAAAATAATGAGTCCAATAGAACATTTGGAAATTCAAGACCAAATAATAGAAAACATAGATCAGTACATATACCTTGGACACGCAGTAAAGCTTGGAAAGGAAAATCAAACGGCGGAGATTGGTAGAAGAGTAGCTTTGACCTGGTCGGCTTTTGGAAAGCTCCAATATATATTTAAAGATTCCAATATGCCCATAAGCCTGAAACGTAATAAACGGATGAAGCTTGCATACTGCCAGTCTCAACTTACTATCTAGAAACCGCCACATTAACAGAAAGAAGCGTAAACAGACTTAGAACGACGCGACGCAACGAGCAATAGAGCGAAGTATGCTTGGGATCAGTCTGAGGGATAAAGTGCGAAATGAGAACATTAGACAAAAAACCAAAGTCACCGATATCATGGAGCTTGTCGCATGGGTTGGTCATGTAGCCAGACAAAACAACAGCAAACGGACGAAAAAGTTAATTCAATGGAGACCCAGAGAAACAAGGAGGAGCATAGGTAGACCTCCAAAAAGATGGCTAGATGATGTGAAGAGAACAGCGGGCACCCATTGGCAGCAACCAGCTCGAGACAGAAATGCATGGAAGAGGTTAGAAGACGCTTATGTCCTGCAATGGGCAACAATTGGCTGAAGAAGAAGAAGATAAAAACATAACATCCGTAGACAGAAGACACATAACAACTATAATTCGCACGAGATCAAGCCATTGTTTTACTCTTGCTCATTGCATTCCCCAAATTGTGAATGTAACAGAGGAATCTTTTGGTTTCCTGCATATATTATTGGCGTGCCCTATAATGGACAGTGTCTTATAACGTTAACGTGCCTAGCCCCAGTTCAGTCAGATCTTTATTATCAAACATTAATGACTCACTAAAACAGAGTTCTATCCACAATACCGAAACAGAAATTTTGCACTCGACGGGCGTTTCGCTAACCATGTAAGCATCATCAGGAGATGATTAGTTTTAATCATTTCCTGATGATGCTAACATGGTTAGCGAAACGCGCGTCGAGTGCAAAAATTCTGTTTCGGTATTGTGGATAAAACTCTGCTTTAGTGCATTTTGCCGAAGGTTTCTAACCCCAACATAATTAATGACTCAGCAATGATTTTAATTACTAAATATATAATATACAATAAAATTAAAGTATAAAGTTATCGGAAGTAATTGCACAAGTGCATCAAAATTACCGATAGTTTTGCATGACAGCGTGCTGTCTAAAAACTGCATGAGTTTATTTTCATATTTTGGAGAAAGAGTCCGACACCGAAGGTGGAGGGCTCTTGTTCCAAAATATGACCCAAGGGGCAACTTGCAACAATGTAGGGGGCATATTGCAACAGACTATTCAGAATCTTCAGAACATTCAGAGAGGCAATTTAGGCATACATAAAATGGATCTTGTCCTGCACATTTTGAATGTGCCCATATTTTGCATTTGGTGCATTGCAGCCAGTCATCGGTTTCAGTGTTTTTGTCATATGTATCATCACATCACAAACTAAACAAACTTCGGGAAATCTTCCTTTTTCTAATTTTTTTTTTCCTTTCTTAATTTTAACTATCTTCTTTACCAACGGTTCTTCATCTGAAGAGTTATCGGCTAATATTTTTCTCACCTCAGGTCCTTTATTGCTATGACATGTTTCCTCGCTTTTTTTAGGTTGTTTTGTTTCCACGGCTGCCCGATTTTTCTTTACATTTCTGAGTTGCTCTTCTTCCTCCAAAGCTTGTTTCTCAGGCGTATCTGTCAAAATGGCGGTCTTTCTTCGTTTTTTGCCCCTATTATTCTTGGTTGAGAGTGGTGGAGCTTTAGGAAAAGGTCTTACTGCTTCTGGGCTAAAAGTCTTCGATGTACTTGGTCTTTGGTATTCCGGTTCCTCTCCGTTTGTCATATCATTAGTTCTTGGCATGACCGTAGTTACTAAATCTTGGATGGCATGCTCTCTTTCATCATCATGTGAAGGATTATCATCATTTAGTGTGATTTTCGTTGCGTTGTTTGCTTCTACTGCTGGTCCTAATTCAGTATTGCTTTTATCTTGTATTTCAGGTTCAGGTCGCTCTGTGACAAAGGCAGGTGCAAAATCGGAATCGGCAAATATATTAGGATTTAGAGGGTAAATGCCAGATGCAGCAAACCCAGAAATAATATTTTTGGGATTTACTGCATTAAGAAATGTAGGTATGCTTTATAATTTGTGGTAGGTCAAAAATTGTCTTTCCTGGGTTGCTTCGTAGCCATGCACTGCAGCATTTCTTAAATGGCCCAAACACTGTCAAATCCAACGGCTGCAACCTGTGTGAACAATGTGGTGGAAAAGAGATCATTATGACACCGTTATTTTTACACAGGTTAAGCACCTTGCAACTTAGATGGGACGAGTGATTATCTAATAACAATATCAATGGGGCTTCTTTTGTTGGTTTTACATGTTTGGTGAAGGGCAGAACAAAAATAAAAAATGTATTTTCTTGCATCCAACCTGATCCGTTGGCTTCACCAATACAGCCTGAAGGACCATCCCGAATAAAATAATATCGGAAGCGCTTCCTGGGGAAACATTGGTGTTATTTATTGAGTTTCCCTGAGCATTTACAGAAGCAGCTACCGTGACCATTTCACCTCGCTCGGCAGAAGTGATTGCCCCTACTTGTTTAGCGCCTATAACCAAGAAAAAAAATAATAAGTAAAAAGTCAAGTCAGAAGTTTATGTTTACCTTTTTGTGCTAGTATTTTTCTTAGGCGAAACACAGGTGACACACCGGTTTCGTCCATATTCCATATACTGTAAGCCTCGAATTGACGACGTGATAGAACATCTGATAATTTATCGAAGAACATAGCTACATTGGTACGGTTGCAGGATGTAGCTCTCGCCAGACTAGTGGCTTCGGGTTGGTGAATAGATAGTTCAGTATGTCGTTTAAGGAACAGAGTAAGCCACTCCACCCCAGCCTGCTTGTTCTCATCCCATGACGAAAGAACTTTAATGTCATGCAGTTTTGCACACTGATATGCTAGCTGGCGAACTCCAATTGGATAAAGCCCAAACCTAATATCACTACTTCGTTTAATGTATTGAACCAGGCTATTCTCTTCATTTTCCGTAAATATTAATCTGGGTTTTGCATATTCACTCTTTGACATTTCTAAAATATTTCTTCCATCTCGAAATTTCATTATTTCAGAGATATATCGGGATAAGGTTGAATAATGAATACTAAAATGGCTTGCAGTTTTTCTTATGGAAAATTCTCTTCTGCCTTTATTTTCTAAAGCTAAATTGGCAGCTCGTTTCAAGGTATCGACCGGCGTGGTACCCCTTTCAGTTTTCTTCTTGTAATTTCTCATGATCTGTAAGCAAAACTTGAATTTGAAATACAAAAGTATCCGGGGCAAGTTGCAACACTTGTTGCAACTTACCTCACAAGAACGGTTGCAATTTACCCCATGTAACACCCTTCTATTATAACCCCTAAAACTCTTGCATTTTTAAAAGCTTAATAATTATCAGTGACACAATAAAATTCTCATAATATGCACTATAACTTACCTCTGAAGTAAATTTCTAACCCAAACTAAACAATCAGATATAGGCGATCCAAAACTAACTTGTAATTATTTCACCACAAAATCACAAAACACGTCTCTTTCCTCAACGAAGGCATGCAACACATTTTAAAGCATACTTGTGCAGTAGATATAAGGTCTGTTGCAACGTGCTCGTGTTGCAACTTGCCCCGGTCTCCCCTATTAATACTTTCACTTACGAGTTAATACGATTTTTCTGTGAATCGATTCCTTTTGCCCGGTTATTGCATAGAATTAATTAGGGAAAGAGAATTGATTCATTCGCTAATTTTGGTCATCCCCTAAATAGATTCCATTGATTCCAAGATTATCATCTGTGAGGTGTGTGTGACATTAATGCGGATCTGATTTAAACTGTTGTCGAGTTAGTTTCTTTTTATAAATGTATTAAAAATTACTCTAAACATTATCCTGGACCTTTCGGTGTTCGAGATTTGGCTTTTTGAAGATACATGCCAAGACACTTTTAGTAACAGATATAGACACAGATAATACTGATGATGCATGATGCAATTCTTTGTTGATTAATTCAAGTTTGTAGTTTTAAATGAATAACATATATGGTTTTTTATTTGCTTAATTATCATATTTTGGTACCAGACTATCCCATAATTTACATAAGTGCTCTACTTGTTGCAGATAAAAGAAAAACATTGACGTGATAGTAAAAATCCACTGTATAGCAGATCAGTTAGGAGAAGATAATCAATAATTAGCTACAATTAATGATTTAGCAATCAGAGAGTATTTTAACCTAGTACAATGAATATTCGCCCTAAAGAGAAGGTAACTGCAGTATTCCGAAGATTATTTAAATCTTCTAACAGTAAAGAAGAAGCCCCAAGTAAACCAAGCGGCTCAGCCCAAGGATCACCCGCTCGCCGATTGTTACGAAGTAAGTTTCTTTTTTGTTAATACACATAATATGCAAATAATTGCTCTGATTATCTATTCGAATAGGTCTCATACATAACTAAAGCTTCAGGAGACGATGACAACAGTTGAGTCTTTCAAACACTTAGGTTACCCAGCTCAAGAATTCCTGGTTTTGAATGTATTGTACTACTGCGTATTCATTTAGCTTTATTATTAGGAATGCTACTTACCAACCATATCGAAATATTTAGAAATCAAAATATGGCCAAACCACTTTAGTTAAATTTATGAAAATTTCGACCTTATTAATATGTTTAAGATTCTTTTACAGAAAATCCTTAAGAACCAGAAAAATATATTTTTGAATCACAGGTATAAAAATGACTTTCTGTAGAAGCTCATTTTCTTCTGAACATTTCATGTTTTGTACATTTTCACAAAATTATACAAAATCAGAAGCTTCATTATATTTTCAACCCTACTGCATCAGCCCAGTTGGAATGATTGAAATAATTAGCCGTAGCAAAATTAATGAACTAGCCACAGAACGGAAGAATTTGTGTACTAGACTACATAAGGGGGCGCAAAACAGACCACTTTCAATTAAATTAAAATATAGGGAAAATGTACTTTTAAAGGTTAAGAAACGACCATAATTTTAACATTGGAAATGTTTTTGTTTTCCTATTATGGGGTATCAAATCACGAACAAGTGCATGCTGCATTTGGCACATCACGTAATATACGTGAGAGATCGTGTTAGTCTGTTTCTGAGGACGGAATCGGTTCAAATGACAAAAATAAATTAAAGCTAACTGAAACTAACCGAAAGTTGATTGAACGACTAACCCAAACTAACTAAAAGTAACCAAAAGCACAAAAAGGGTTAAAATGAATCGGAACAAATTAAAAAAATAAAAGTAAGTTAAAACTAAATCAAAGTAACCGAAATTTGGCGAATAACCAAAACTAACCATAAAAATAAAATAGGGTATAACCTATCGGATCCGGTTCAAATTACTAAAATAAATTGGAACTAACTAAAACTAACCGAAAGTAAGCAAAAGCTCAAAAAAGGCTAAAAAGTATCGGAACGGATTAAAAATATTAAAGTAAGTTAAAACTAACCAAAACGAACCGAATTTTGGCGACTAACCAAAACTACCCAAAAACATTAAATTCGATTATAACGTAGCGGCGACGCCGATTGAAATGACTAAAATTAAAACTAACTGAAATTAACTGAATATTGATTGAACGACTACCCACGACGACTATCTAACCCAACCTAACCCAATCTAACCTAGACTAACCAAAAGCACTAAATATGGCTAAAACGTATCGAAACAGATTAAAAATATTATAGTAAGTTAAAAATAACCCAAATTATGCGGATTATGGCGACTAACCAAAATTAACCAAAAGCATTAAAATTTGTAATAACATATCGGAAAGTTGCTTGAATGACTAACAAAAAACTAATCAAAAGTAACCAAAAGCATAAATGGGCTAAAATGTATCGAAATAAGTTACACAAATTAAAGTAAGTTAAAACTAACCAAAACGAACCGAATTATGGCGACTAACGAAAACTAACCACTCTAACCAGAAACATTATATTTGACTATAACGTATCGGAGCCGGTTCAGATGAATACTTTGGTTTCTTGACAGTGTTTCCAAGGTCGCATCACGACACGGAAAATTTTAGTGAACGTCACGATGAACTAACTGATTATAACGTATCGGAACCCGCTCAAATAAGTAAAATAAATTTAGACCAAGTGCAAATAACCGAAAGTTGACTGGATGACTGACCAAAACTAACCAAATCTATTAAAATTGATTAGAGCGTATCGGAACCAGTTCAAATGACTAAAATAAGTGGAGACTAAGTGAAACTAACCGAAAGTTGATTAGACGACTAACCAAAACTAACGAAATCTATTAAAACTCACTATAACGTATCGGAACCGGCCCAAGTAAGTAAAATAACTTGAGACTGAGTGAAACTAACCACCTAATTTATTAAACTTGGTTATAACGTATCGGAACCGGCTCAAATGACTAAAATAGGTTGAGACTAAGTGAAACTAATCACAGATCTAAGAAGGGGAAACTAACCGCAAGATGATTAGATAACTAACCAAAATTAACCAAATCTATTAAAACTGATTATAATGTATCAGCTCCAGCTCAAATAAGTGAAATAAGATGAGACTAAGTGAAGCTAACCAAAAGTTGATTAGACGACTAACCCAAACTAACCAAACCTACTAAAATTGATTATAACGTATCGTAACCAACTGAAATGACTAAAATAAGTAGAGACTAAGTGAAACCGGAAGTTGATTAGACGACTATCCAAAACTAACCAAATTTATTAAACTTAATTATAACGTGTCGGAACCGACTCAAATGACTAAGATAAGTTGAGACTAAGTGAAACTAACCGAAAGTTGATTAGACGACTAACCAAATCTATTAAAATTGATTA
>MU185889.1:67352-91665 GCA_016904865.1 Pissodes strobi | reverse complement strand
AACCGAAAGTTGATTAGACGACTAACCAAATCTATTAAAATTGATTATAACGCATCAGAACCAGCTCAAATAAATAAAATAAGTTGAGACTATTTGAAACTAACCGAAAGTTGATTAGACGACTAACCAGAACTAGCCAAATCTATTAAAATTGATTATAACGTATCGGAACCGACTCAAATAATTAAAATAAGTTGAGACTAAGTGAAACTAACCAAAAGTTGATTAGACCACTAACCAAAAGTAAACAAATCTATTAAAACTAATTATAACGTATAGGAGCCGGCTCAATTAAGTAAAATGAGTTGAGACTTACTGAAACTAACTGGAAGTTGATTCGACGATTATCCAATATCCAATACTAATCAAATTTATTAAAATTGATTATAACGTATCGTAACCGGTTCAAATGACTAAAATAAGTTGATATTAAATGAATCTAACCGAAAGTTGATTAGCCGACTAACCAAAACTAACCAAATCTATTAAAAATTATTATAACGTATCGGAATCAGCTCAAATAAGTAAAATAAGTTGAGACTAAGTGAAACTAACTGAAATTTTATTCGACGATTAACCAAGAATATCCAAATCTATTACAATTGATTATAACGTATCGTAACCGTTCAAATGACTAAAATAAGTTGATATTAAGTGAAGCTAGCCGAAATTTGAATTGACGACTAACCAAAACTAACCCAATCTTTAAAATTGTTTATAACGTATCGGAAAAAAATCTATTTAAATTAATTATAACGCGTCGGAACCAGTTCGGATGACTAAAATAAGTTGACACTAAGTGGAACTAACCGACAGGTGATTGGACGAGTAACCAAATCTAAACAAATATATTAAAATTGATTATAGTGTATCGGAACCGGCTTAAATCAGTAAAATAAATTGAGACTAAGTGAAATTAATCGAAAGGTGATACTACTACTAACCAAATCTGATACGGTTAAAATTGATTATAGTGTATCGGAACCGGCTTAAATCAGTAAAATAAATTGAGACTAAGTGAAATTAATCGAAAGGTGATACGACTACTAACCAAATCTATTGAAATTGGTTACAACATATTGGAACCGGTTGAAATAAGTAAAATAACTTGAGACTAAGTGAAACTAACCGTAAGTTTATTAGGCGACTAACCAAAATAAACCAATTTTATTAAAATTTATTATAACGTATCAGAACCAGCTCAAATAAGTGAAATAAGTTGAGACTAAGTGAAACTAATCAAAAGTTGATTAGACGACTAACCCAAACTAACCAAATCTATTAATTGATTATAACGTATCGGAACCGACTCAAATGACTAAAATAAGTTGAGGCTAAGTGAAGCAAACCGAAAGTCGGTTAGACGATAAACCAAAACTAACCAAATCTATTAAAATTGTTTGTAACGTATCGGAACCAGCTCAAATAAGTAAAATAAATTGAGACTATGTGAAACTAACCGATAGTTGATTAGAACGGCTAACCAAAACTAACCAAATCTATTAAAATAAATTATAACGTATCGAAACCGACTCAAATAACTAATATAAGTTGAGACTAAGTGAAACTAACCGGAAATTAATTAGATGACTAATAAATCAAAACTAACCAAACCTATTAAAATTGATTATAACGTATCGAAACCAGCTGTAAAATAATTTGAGACTAAGTGGAACTAACCGAAAGTTCATTAAACGACTAACCAAATCTATTAAAATTGATTATAACGTAACGGAACCGGCTCAAATAAGTAAAAAAAAGTCGAGACTAACTGAAACTAACCGAAAATTGATTAGACGACTAACCAAATCTATTAAAATTGGTTATAACTTATTGGAACCGACTCAAATGACTAAACTAAGTTGATACTAAGTGAAACTAACCGCGTTAGATCGGAGATTGAGGATTGAGGGATGAATTGAATGCAGTTTTTACAACCCCCACTAATGTTGTAAATTGTAAAAACGATCGAAACTTGAAGTACTATGCATTTATGTGGTATATTTTGGTAAACTAAACTTACGCAATCTGCCAAGTCATATTTTACATTAGATTGTATTAAGGGTGGGTGAGGGTGAATTTTAGTTTCTCACGATAGACTAGTCGTGTCTCATATCGTTAGATCGAGGAATGTCAGACGAATCGAATGCATATAATCTTTTGCTTTTTCAACCACACTCATAACGTTATAAATTGAAAAAAAGACCGAAACTTTAAGTAATATGCATTTAATTGGAATATTTTGGTAAAGTAAACTAGAGGTGGGTAACTCGCGAGTGAGTTAACTCTAAGAGTCAACTCGTTTAAGGTAGTCACTGAGCTGGTCGACTCGTTATTATTTGCATGACTCTCAACTTTTTCGTATGCTCGTGTATGGACGGACCGACGCTACTAGAGATAGGCCAGGAGTCGATTCGGTGTTTTGGCTCCATCGTCTCGTTTTTATTTGTATGACTCTCGACTCTTTCGTGTTTGAACGTTTGGACCGACCGACGACGCGACGGGCCAGGTAGAGATAGGCCGGGAGGGGACTCGGTGTTTTGGCTCCCTCGACTCGTTCTTATTTCCATGACTCTCGACTCTTTCGTGTGTTTGTGTTTGGACCGACCGACGTAAAGGAACAGATAGAGATACGCCGGTAGTCCACTTGGTGTTTTGGCTCCCAGATATGATTTGGGTCATGGGATCCTGAGATTCGAATCATTAAAATAACCCCATCTGACCACCATTAGATTAGTTTTTCAAATTTTATTGATTAGGAAAAATAGATATATGAATGTTAGTTTTTGATATTGGTATGGAGTATAGATATGAATATAAATAAAACATGCGATTTAAGAATATTCGTGTCGTCTTGATGGATGTTCTTGTGCCTGTTTCTTTTCGTAATCGCTTAAGTAGATTGTTCATGCTCGCAAGTTATTAGAATAGGCATAATTACAAACAGTAAGTGTTCATGTTCGCAAGGACAATTTAGGACTTAAAATGCGTGTCGTCTAATTCCCAGATTTCCCCGAAGCAGTGGCAACCGCGCAAGACACTCCAGGGAGCCCGCCTACGACTTGTCACCCGGGCGAGCTTTAGTGTTGTAAATACTCGGATGACTTAGAAACTCGGTTACTCGGATTTGAATTAAAGTAATACTCGGATTAATCCTCGAATTCGTTTGGAGTAGTTCAGCCGGTACCTTCGTAACAAGACCGAGGGTGCCGGTTCAGCACTCACTCTGCCGTCTGCCCTCTGTTGGCCAGTGTTGCCATTTAGGGCAACATGTCGCTAAAATGACGACATTTTGCCATAATTAAGTAACGATTTATTAAAAAAATTAATTGGCGACTTTTTCATATTAGGAAATTTTTAATTATTAAATCGAGAAACGAAACGAATTCGTTACTCAGATCAGTCTAATATAATTAATATATACGCTTTATACAATATATTTAAACTAATGACATCACAGTCATTCCTGTCCCGTCTTTTATCTGAACGCACCACGGTGTGCTTTGGATTGTCAAATTTCGGGGCTTCCCTGAAGCGCGGCGCATGAAGGTTTTCTCGCAACCGCAACCCAGATTACTATTTTGATATTATTTTCTTTCGAATAGCTTGTTCGTAATTAATGTTACCTTTTTCTTTCTTTTCACATTTCATTGAGCTGAACTGTATGTAGATGTATTATGTAGTTGGTTCAATAAACTGAATTTGAAGATATAATGTGTATTGAATTGAATTATTTTGGATCCAAATGCAAATACTAATTTAGAGTCAACTTGCTCAGATGTTTGGTCGTTTTATTACTTTAAGCCATATTAGATGCCTACTAACTATAGAAGTATATTTTTTAAATAAAGAACGTGCAAATTGTTCATTCTTTTTCATGTAAATTTTTTCAATCGCTATATCCAATTTTAATATTTGATAATGTACCTGTCTTACAAAATAATATTGTTTCTTTTACTACATCGTTAAATTTATTTTTTCTAGACACTAACTTTACTTAAAAGATAGTTGTTATTCGGGTAAAAGCAGGTATAAATAGACGTATTTTTTGCTATGAGTCTTTCCTAAACACATCTGAAACGAACATTAAGTACCATATAACTAATACCATTGTTTATATATAAACAATACTAATATCGCAATAGGTTTGCTTTAATATAAATATATTTTTATTACGCATGCATCATAATCAACGATTATCGCAAGCTGCAGCGTGCTTAAAATGATGTTTATGATGCGCCTACTTTTTTAAAGGTTGCTATAGAAACATTTTATCATGTCAAATGTGACAGATTAATATATTCGTCAATATATCCCTTAAATTTAATATTTAAAACATTTTTGAGATTATGATGCATTCGTAATAAAAAATAGCGTATGATATACGTGTATAAGATGCCTTTAAAGCCCTTGCGACTTACAAAACACTCCGCTGCTCGTCGTGTTTTGAAATATGTCGCGCGTGCTTTAAAGGCCCTCTTATACACTTATATCATAATATACTATTATCTATGAATAGGCAACAGTCAAAATTTAAACGAAGCGCGAAAACGGTGGGCGGATCGTTTCTAGAAACTCGACCAATAGGAGAGGTCGATTTTCACATAGTGCACTGTTTGTGTAAAGGATCTTTAAATGCACATCGCATAGCATCTGTTTTATTTTTAATTCATATATACTTTTATTACCACTTCTATTTAAAAACCAATAATACTACAATACAAATTATTAAGGTCAAAATCGATATTGCAAAATTAAAAAATGCACCCATCTCTCAATTCATTTTTTGTTCATTTGCAAATCTTGCAATATTCCCAATATCCGCATTAATAGTTTCATTCTCTTTCTTTCCACAGACTCACAGACCGAACATATTCTGTTTCTGACGTTTCTGTAAGCCGCAGCGGCGCGGCTAGTAGGATTAATATTCGGTATCGATCATTTTATCATGTGTGAATGAATGAATAAACGAATACGAATGGACAGGAGAGATGCGAACGAACCGACGACACCGGGCCGGAGAGTCGAGGAATCAAATCCGCCGAATGCGAATCGTTCGGAAGTCGTATAACAACTGAACTGAACGCTTTTAAAAATCATTCGATTTCGAATTCATATTGTACCGTAGTAAAATACTCGGATTAATCCGAGGATTTCAATACTCGGATTCAACGAGTAATTTAATTCGAATTCTTACATCACTAGCGAGCTTTCCTTCTTCTTCTAGGAACCGTCAGCCAATGTGGTTAGGTTAGGATTAGATAATTAGAAAATACAGTCCACAGTTAGAAAGTTAATTAGTTTTTTACTTTAGTACCTTTAGTCGACAAGAGAAAATACCTACGATAAAGATCGTACATTTTTGATCCATCGAGCCGCATTATTATAAGTGTTGTCGGAAAGTAGGAAACCACGGCCGGCGGAGAAGCCATTGCACAGTAAGTCTCCATCCCTTTTACCTTTATACCGGGGTGTATCACGCTTACTCTTTTTGAACGTATTAGTTGGTTTACATTTCGTAGATTTCTTTCTTTAGATTATAATGAAAAACACGTTGATTGGAAGGTCTAGGAATGTTATGCCATATCACTAGTATTACATAGATCGGCAGTTAGTAGTTTGATTTCTCGGTTGGTAGAATAGTCGGGTATTAGTAGTTATAATTTAATAATTAAATTAACCCGGTCAGTTCAGGACCGCGATGTAAGGGGCGCTTTAGCCTTCGCGACGATCGAAGAGTTTTCGCTAGAGTGTTTTCGCAAAGCTAACAAAGTATCGTTTGAACTTAGTTAACGTTATATTTTTCTTTGAATTTAGAACTTGGTTCGTTAACTCATTGCGTTGGAATCTCATCACCACGGGTAAAAAAACCGCTAACGCTGAAGTTGATGAGGACATAAATCGGTTTGTAAAAAGACGAGAACAAATAAAGCAACAAATTAGAAAATGTGCCAACTTTGTATCACGGGTTGACAATGAGGCACAGTTGGCTGAATTAACGGTTCGCTTGGAAAGTGCAGAGCCTCTTTTTAAGAAATTTGAGCAGGTTGGGCTAGAAATAGAGTTATTAGATGAGTCAAGGATTGATAGTGGTGAGAATGATGAATTTGAACAACACTATTTCTCTTGTATATCTATAGCAAAAGGGCCTGTTAGGAATTTTAGCATATTAGAACAGTCAATAGGATTGCAACCAAGTAGTCAAATTGTTAATCCACCTGTTAGTGGAGCAAAATTGCCGAGCCTAGGGTTGCCAAAGTTCGGAGGAGAGTACGATAAATTTTCACAGTTTTTCGAAACCTTTCAGACGTTAGTCCACAAGAATCCGTCTTTAGATAATATTCAGAAGTTTTACCATTTGCTGGATTCTTTAGAGGGTGATGCGCGTAAGGTATTAGAATGTTTGCAAGTTACGAATGCAAATTACTCAGTAGCTCTAGATTTATTAAAAAAGAGGTTTTATAATAAACCCATCATTATTCAGACCCATTTAAGGTTATTGTTTGATATGCCATGTTTAAATAGGGAGTCGCATCTGTTACTACAGGGGTTAGTCGATGCTATAGAAAAACATATTAGGGCATTACATGCATTAGGCGAACCCGTAGGGCATTGGGATAGATTAATCATATTCTTCATGAGTAGAAAATTGGACCTAGACACGAGAAAGGAATGGGAGGAGAAAGCTATTTCTGAATTTAAGGGGGACCCAAACCTGACAAACTTCACTGATTTTTTATCGAATAAAGCTAGAATTTTAGGAACAGTAGAAGCAAGTAATAAACCCACAAGGGTTAATAAGGGAAATAGCGGAAATCGCGGCTCATATGCTGCACTTAGTGGAGAAGATAATGGTTCGCAAGTTAAATGTGAGTTTTGCAAGGGCTCACATTATGTTTATTTTTGTGAGAAACTTTTATCGCTTCCGGTTGAGCAACGGGTACAACAAATTAAAAAAGTGAGGTTATGCTTCAATTGTCTAAGATTTAGTCACCAGGTTAAAGACTGTATGTCCGGTGGGTGTAGGAAATGCAAGGGTAAACATAACACTATGTTGCATTCAGAACATCAAGTAGAAAAAACTGAAAACAACGCAAAATCGGAAAGCGCACTTGCGTGTTTAGATATTTCGTCAAATGAATCATCGGATGAAACAGTTATTGCCGCTACATCCTATAGAAGTCAAAAACAATTTAGTCAGATTATTTTCTCCACCGCAGTTATACAGATTAAAACATCTAACAACGAGTTTATTCGGTGTAGAGCGCTACTAGATAGCGGATCACAAGTAAACTTTATTACGCAGGAATTAGCTACGCAGCTAGGGCTTAAACTTGATAAAATAAATCTGCCTATTTCGGGAATAAATGAAATGCTGACAAGTCAAATGACTGCACTGCAAACGTCCCATTTTTAGTAATTCAAAGCGTAACGGCGAACATACCTTCGCGCTCATTTTGTAGCGCAGATCTCAACATACCTCCTAATTTAAAGTTAGCTGACCCAGGGTTTGACAAGTCGTCCAAAATTGATATCCTGTTGGGCGCAGACATATTTTACGAATTGTTATGTACAGAACAAATTAAATTAGGACGTCAAAACCCAATTTTACAAAAAACCGTGATTGGTTGGGTCGTGTCGGGGCCGCTTTATACAAATAACAAACTTCAATCTGAAAATAAATCCTTTTGCCATTTCGCGCTTCAAGATATACACAACCAACTAGAAAGGTTTTGGTCGTTAGAAGAATTTCCTTCAGAAAAGATATACTCTAGGGAGGAATTGGATTGTGAAAAAGCTTTTATTGAAACCGTAACTCGGGAAAATGATGGTAGATTTTCTGTATCGTTACCTGTAATAGACAATTTAAATAATTTGGGGGATTCTCTAAAAACGACAAAAAATCAGCTTTATTCATTAGTGAAAAAGTTCGCAAAAAATCCCTCACTAAAAGAAAAATACTCAACCTTTATGGACGAATATATTGATTTAGGTCATATGAGTAAAATCCCAGTCAAAAATATAGAAACAAAACACAAAATATTTTACCTACCTCACCACGCAGTGTTAAACGAAGCTAGTACTACTACCAAGTTGAGAGTCGTCTTCGATGCGAGCGCAAAAACCATAACGGGTGTCTCGTTAAATGATGTTTTGAAGGTGGGACCTACAATACAGGGCGAACTTTTTGAAATTTTGGTTAGGTTTAGACAACATGAGGTAGTAGTAACGGCTGACGTCGCGAAAATGTACAGACAGATTAATATTGTGCCTGAACAGCGCGACTTACAAAGGATAGTTTGGCGTAAGAATCCGAGTTTGGAAATAGATCACTTTCGGTTAAATACGGTAACTTATGGCACGGCATCCGCGTCATTTTTAGCGACAAATCTAATGATGTTCAGGCTGAGTTCCCGAGGTTAAGTGAAATAATTTCGAGGTGTTTCTACGTAGACGATCTTATGCTAGTCACGAAGTCTATCCGCGAGGCAGTAGAACTCGGAAAGTCTTTATCACAAACTTTAGAACAATACGGTTTTCCACTTCGAAAGTGGTGTTCGAATAAATCAGAGGTTTTGGATTCTTTGTCGAAGGAACACGGTGAGACCTCTGGCTATTTTATTACCGATAGCGACACAAAGAAAACGCTAGGCCTGTTCTGGCGGGCTAAGCCGAACACGTTAGAGTAAACTATAAACATTAAATCTACTCGTAATGCTATAACTAAACGCTTTATTCTGTCCGTAATTTCTCAAGTTTTCGACCCTCTGGGTTTGGTTGGGCCGGTTACGATTAAGGCAAAGATCATATTACAAAAATTATGGCAAATAAGAATAGAGTGGGATGAATCGATACCATTAGAATTATTGACGCTTTGGAATACCTTTTATAACTAGTTAGAATTTTTAAATCTTATAAAAATATCAAGGCAGTGTATCATAAATAATGTAACTTGCATAGAAATGCACGGATTTTGCGACGCCAGTGAGAGCGCGTATGGTGCCTGTTTATATTTGCGGTCCATAAATGCGCAAGGGAAAATAATGGTTAGGCTAGTATGCGCAAAATCACGTGTAGCGCCTCTCAAATGTGTCTCGCTGCGACGCCTTGACCTTTGTGGCGCCTTGCTGCTAGCACGACTTGCTAGTAAGGTGTTAAATGCCTTAGATATCACTATTAACAAATCCCTCTTTTGGACGGACTCCACCATAGTGCTTTCTTGGCCTGCTGAAGAGCCTAACGTGTGGAAGGTTTTCGTAGCGAATCGAATTGCAGAAATTCAAGGTTTAACAAAAATCGAATAGTGGAATCATGTACTTTCCTCATACAATCCCGCGGACATCATATTAAGGGGGGTTAATCCAAGTCAACTTAGAGAATTGGAGTTATGGTTGGAGGGGCCATGGTGGCTATGTCAATCTAATAATGTTTGGCCAAACCCTCAATCGGAGTCCTTTAATTCACCGCCCGATAAAAGGAATAAAACTCTAACATTATTTAATGTTATTCCAGATAAAACTATCTTTAACCTCTTTGTTTCAGTTGACCAAATTGGTGGCTTGGTGTCTTAGATTTTTTACAAATTTGAAAACCCCACCTCGTGATAGACAGTTCAATGCAACTTTAACAGTTCCTGAAATGCACAATGCGCTGATTCGTTTAGTTAGAATTGCACAGGAGCAGGAATTTTCACCTGATATTGTTTCTCTAAAAAATAAGGGGCATGTGTCAAAAAATAGTAAACTTAAAACTTTAGATCCTTTTTTCAAAGATGATTTAATTTTAGTTGGTGGTCGTTTAGGAAAATTAGATGTCCCTTATAACGTAAAATATCCTATTATATTGCTCCAAAAGCATCCCCTTACTAAGTTGATAGTTTCTGATCAGCACCATAAGCAGTTGCATGCAGGTGCGCAAGCTGTTTTATCCGCGTTAAGACACCGATTCTGGATTATCAATGGCAGAAGGGAGGTTCGAATCCTAAAGGGTTGAATCAAAAAATGGGCAACCTGCCCAAAAGTCGTATTACTCCACAGAGGCCGCTCTATACTTGTGGGATCGATTTTGCAGGCCCGTTCAATCTAAAAGATGGCAAGTTACGCAATAGGTCCATTGTAAAGGGTTACATGTGTTTGTTTGTATGCTTCGCCACCAAGGCAGTCCATATCGAATTAGTTGGCGATCTTAGCGCTGACTCTTTTCTCGATTGCTTAAAGAGGTTCTGCTCTAGGCGTGGTTTATGCAAGCGTATTTATTCGGACAATGCCACGAATTTTGTTGGCGCTAACAATGAGTTAAGGAAAATATTTGAAACGTTCACTCAGTTTGCAAACGATAGCGCTATACAAAATTATTGTCTACATAATAAAATCGAGTGGCATTTTATTCCGGCCAGATCTCCACATCAAGGTGGGTTTTGGGAATCGGCTATAAAATCTGCGAAACATCATGTCATTAGAGTTATCGGACAGAGAAACCTTACATTTGAGGATTTATATACAATATTTTCTCAAGTAGAGGCGGTATTGAACTCGCGGCCGTTGACACCTCTTTCCTCAGACCCCAATGATATCCAAGCTCTCACCCCTGGACACTTCCTTATTGGAGACGCATTAAATGCAATACTTCAACGAGACCTAGCCGATAAACCTTGCAATCAACTAAATAAGTACCAGCTCCTTCAGCAAATGGTCCAGCACCTATGGAAGCGATGGAGCGCAGAATACTTAACTACACTGCAGCAGCGCAACAAATGGCACAATTCTCCACAGAATGTTGACGTCGGCACTCTAGTCGTTTTGAAGGATGAAGCTAGTGCACCGCTAAATTGGAAAATGGGCAGAGTTGTAGCGGTCCATCCAGGTCAAGACGGAATTACGAGTGTTGTAAGCGTCCGAACTGTAAATGGAATTATGAAGCGCGCAGTTCAAAAAATATGCGTGCTTCCTACTGAAGACTAGTGTCAGTTATTGTTTATTGTTTAATATGTGTTTTAAACTCGACATTGATACCGCTGTAAAGTTATCATTTGCATGGGAATTTATGTATGTTACTTGTGCTAGGAACAAGAAAGTTTGTAAATTAGTTTTAAGATAGTTTCCTTTTGGTTGAAAGGCAAGACTTTCATGCCGGCGGTTATGTTCATGCTCGCAAGTTATTAGAATAGGCATAATTACAAACAGTAAGTGTTCATGCTCGCAAGGACAATTTAGGACTTAAAATGCGTGTCGTCTAATTCCCAGATTTCCCCGAAGCAGTGGCAACCGCGCAAGACAACCCAGGGAGCCCGCCTACGACTTGTCACCCGGGTGAGCTTTCCTTCTTCTTCTAGGAGCCGTCGGCCAATGTGGTTAGGTTAGGATTAGATAATTAGAAAATACAGTCCACAGTTAGAAAGTTAATTAGTTTTTTACTTTAGTACCTTTAGTCGACTACGATAAAGATCGTACAAGATAAATAACCCTTTTCTACACTTGATTGGAATAATGCCGGCCGGATTATATTAATCAATTGAGGCGAATATCTGCCAGAGAAACGACTTTATTTGTGATTAAAAAAAACTAATATTTTCTCTTACAGAGAAAGTAAGAATTAAGTCAACAAAATATAAATAATATAAATTAAAACAGAGCAGTTGTAATCAAATAACTCATTAACAGAAGGAATCGAATCGAATAGAAATTATCCATATGACCGAATACCTATTATTATCTAGATCTGAAAAATGAGAATATTCTTTTATTCCAAATTCAAGTGAAAGAGCGCGCTTTCGCTGTACACTCATGCGTAAATCCATTAACTTAGCTTAACAAAAAACATAACGTAAATTCTGAAACCATTTGACTCTTTTTGAGTCAACTCTCCGAGTTAACTCTATAATAAGAGTCTGAGTTAATGAGTTAACTCACTGGATAGAGTCACATTGTCCAACCCTAAAGTAAACTTACGTAATCTAACCTGATCTCACCCAAACTCGGTAGGAACCGTCGTCGGCAGAACCCTGTGAAACATCAATATATTCAAGGTTCCGCATATAACTCGTAATCGAAAAACATTTACACTCAGAGCAGATATAAAATATCAAGGTAAAATCAGAGAATAAAAAAAATCAATCTTTTTTCTGTGAAAAGCGGCTCTGTTATTAGTTTAAGGTTGAAATCGCTAGGCTGTCTCAAAAGAAGGACCTCGAAGGCCTCTGTAAGGAAATTAAAATGGAATTAGGGCCCATCCACTTGGCTCTCTCAAAATGGACAAAAACCCAAAGTCTCTCACCTGACAAAAGCAGTACTAAAGTCCGTTTCAGCCACCTAACAAACAACTAACCAAAGGGAAGATAAAGGTAAGACCTGAAACTCAACAATGGGCCGGGTGGAAGATTCCACAAGGAATGAATCAACAAAAAAAACTTCCACCGTGGCACCGAACTTCTAGACTTCTGGCAAGATCTCCAACTTTCCAATGTATTTCTGCCCATTCTGGCTATGATCAGGGCTTTGAGTAGGTGTTCTGTTTTTAGGTCTTTCTTGTGAGCTGTAGGTATTTGATTTTTGTTTTCAAGGTGGTCAAAGGTACTAAATCTTCTCCATCGTCAGAATCACTATGCCCTGTATTGATTTGATATGCAGTATATTCGTATTTTAATAAAAACGTAACCAAAAAAAAACAAACACTCTACACGTTAGCCTTATAGCCTATCCCGCTTTTCCTAAATCCAATCTGGTCGATATAAACAATTAATTTTTAAGCTATTTATGACCATTAGCTTTTTAATTTATCACTTTAATTATCGGACTGTAACCTAGGTAGGTGGGATTTTATCCATAGGGTGTGTGTATTTTAGGTATTAGGCACTTTAATAATGCAATGATTAACCGGCGTAGAGGGAGTCTAGAAAAATTTGCAGGAGCCAACGCTAAGACGGCAACGGAACTTCCTCCAAAATCGCCACAACTAGAATTTCGTCTGACCAATAAAAACATGCTTTAACATTTTTTTTAACGGATTTCGAAAGGAAAAGAACAGGATTTCGACACAACCAAGCCCGTTTTAATTAATTACACTACCTAGCCTAAAGGAAATAACCATTCGACCTGCCGTTCATTAAAAGAAACGTGTTAAGGTAAATCTCAATTCCCGCGCTAGTGTCAAGAAATCACCGAACGGCAACTTAACGTTCTGAAATTGGTACGCGTCAGATATCGCTAACAGAAAACCACTAAAGAGAGTCAAGCCAATATCCATTTTGAATTCAAGGGAGAGGATAACGGCAATTCATCTCCATCGCCATTTCACGCACCATGTGGCAGATGTCGTCACACTAATATATTTACAATTTTGTCCGGATCGATAATTAATACACCATTTTGTCAATTGAATCTTGAAAATATGGTCCGTTACAGTATGTCATTTTATGTAAAATTTCGTCACGTTAGAACCGCAAGAACCCTGGTCAGAAGCTGTTTCTGATCAGTTATTATTAACTCAATTGTTAATAATAACCGAACTGAACCCAATTTCTGACCTAATATTCAATAATTACAATCAACAAATATATTGGTATTTATACTTAAAAGAAAGAAGTTCCATTCAGTTCGCTTTTTGTTCTTCGCTGTTTGGTTATATTATTTAATTTTAATTGAACGCAGTTCGTTTTTTAGTATCTGCGCCTATTCTCGGAAATTAAAGTTGGCCAAAAAATTCTTCTCATCCGTACCACCATACAAGAATCGTCTTGTTTATTTCAAAGTGTTTCCATAAGATATTCACAAAAATCCGTATATCTATTACGTGCAAAAGAAAACAAGGTGAAGCAAACCGCAACTTGCTCGGCACTCTTGTACAGGGTGTTCACCCATAATGTCCCCCCCCCCAATAAGATTTTATCTGTATATATATATTATTGACTTTTCATTATTTTAGGTGCTTCTACGCTTATAGCTTTATTTTACACAAGAAGGTTTCATATAATACAAATTTGGAAT
Organism: Pissodes strobi; assembly: GCA_016904865.1. Lineage (NCBI taxonomy): Eukaryota > Metazoa > Arthropoda > Insecta > Coleoptera > Curculionidae > Pissodes > Pissodes strobi. Next base: position 77,683 of record MU185889.1, on the reverse strand, counting down.
ACTCTTTACCTAAATCGCCTTGATACAATTATTATCTTGTTGGACGGCGGCAGTACATTATTTTCACTTCTAGGTTATAAGGATACTGTTTCACCAGCAAGCTCAAGTCAAGCTCCATCTCCAGGGTTTAGCGCCAAAAGTAAAAAAGAAGAGACTACTTCTCAGAATAAAACTGTCCGCGCTAAAAGATTGATGAAAGAATTTCGCGATTTACAAAGGTAAGACCTTCGAAATTTAAAAAAATAGAATTAGTACAGCGTCACAGTTTAGGCATAATAATTATATCCAACCCCTTTTGTTTTTGTTATGAGAAAATTGAACACAAAACTGTTATACCCGCAAAAAAAATGTAGTTCCCTAACTTAAAATCATAGTACTAGTCTACTAGTATCAGTATCTACAAAACGTGGTATATAAAGTAACTGTAACAATTAAATAAATTGGAGTACAGGGTGTCCATTTTTCTACACTTTTACGGGGTATCTCGCTTAATTCTAAAGATAGGGGGTTGCGGTTTTCGCGACATTGTGCTACTTTTTTGTGAAAATAAATACGCCGTCAACAAAAATTTCATAGCCCTCTTGGTTTTTGAGACACACCGGGCGAATTTGAAAATTATCACTTTTTACACACCCCCATATGTCAGTTGTCTTTTAACTTATTAGATAGCTGAAAATGCATTCTTATAGAACTTTCTCCTTAAAATCCAGTGGCATAGATTGTTTTTTTTCTTGCGCCGTCCGTTTTAAAGTTATAAAGCAAACATATGTTTTTTTAACGAAACACCCTGTATATTTTTATCTAACTAAATTAGGCGTTTTTTGAGATTTTCAAAAATATATAATATTATATCTTTATTTTTAAAACTAGCTGAATAAGCAACAATTTTCTTCAATATTTAATAGTAATAGCGCTGATAAAAGAAAAAAAACATTTTTGGATATTATTAATTCTGAAGAAGTTTTGAAGTGATTTTAAAACATATTTTTTTATTAACCCAACAACGTACCTACCTAAATATTTAAAGTATAAATAATTAATAATAATTTAAATTTTTTATATAACATACATTAACAACAACATATACAGGCATTTTTAGTGGCTATAGAAATTGTTGAAAATGATTACCATTTTCTCTAACACATAATTCGCAGATTTTGGTTATTCATTTTAGAGCTTCCATGAGTATTATTAAACGTCTTTGTAAATTTTCAAATGCGACGGTAATGGCTTCACGAAGTCCATGTGGGTTGCGGTGATGCTTGGCATAAACTGCGTTTTGTAAGTAGCCCCACAAAAAAAGTCCAAAATAGACAGATCGGGTGACCGCGGAGGCCATCTTACTGGTTAACCATTTTCCTGGAAAATGGTTATCTAACAGGCGAATTGTCAGGAAATTATGAGCATTCGCTCTGTCCTGCTGAAAATATATAGCGTTCAAGCCGGCTAAGGGAACATCATCTATGAGGAGTTCAGGAACTTCATCATCTAATATACCTAGATACCGGCCTGCTGAAAGACTTTCTTCATAAATTCTATATTCTATTTGTCCACCCAAATGAAACATGCGACGCTGAAGCCGAACCTACCCTGCTGTTTACGCGCAAATGTGAGCTGAGGGTTTTCTTGGTGCCGGTGTCTAGTGTTGTTTCTGTTCAAAATGCCAACACTTGAGAAATACGCCTCATCGGACCACATTACTGTGCGAGCAAAATATCTGTTTACTTCAATTTGTTCTAGATACCAATTGCAAAAAATTAGCCAACGTTCAGCATCCCCAGGGTGTAAGCTGAACAATATATGTTTTGAAGGGTCTACACTTCTATTTTTTAATATTTGCTGGGCTGTTCTTTGAATGACTCCAATTTCTGCTTCAATGGCCCTACATGATGGATTTGCCTCTACTACGGCTAAAACATTGGTCTCATCTATTTCTTGATTTTGTTTATGATATGCTTTTGGCCTTGGTCGCGTAGATGATCCATGATTAATTAAATTATTTTTATGTATAGAAAACCGATTAGGGTCTTCTTTCCGAATATCTATAATAAGTATAAAGACGCGCAAAATAATTAGGGACTGAATTAAGAATATGTGTACCTGTTAAGATATAGTTATGCCAGTAAACCTTAAATATTATTTTAATAAACGATCTGACATATTGTCATTTTCTTTTGTTTACAACGTTTTCTGAAGCATCATAATGTATACGGCTGGTTGCGGGTACCAAAACAGGAAAGCTGTTATAGTCAATGTTCTGTTGAATGTAGCGATCACTTATAACATAATAATTAGCTAACATAATTTGAACCTGGCCATACACAAATGGAAGTTGATTCTGTTCACGCAACCATCGAACAAAAACTCAAAGATAAAGTCATTAATCTACCAGCGGATTATGTACTGAAACTACCCATACCCGGGTCGTTTATTTACACGCCAGAGTATAGGATTGGCTGTGATCGTCACGTTAACTATTATTTCTTTGAAATAATTTATTGTTGAGGACCCTGTATTTTAGCTGTGCGCGTAGCAGGTTCTTTTAAAGTTTTAATAAGTTTAAGTTTGTTTATCGAATCTTCGAGTAGCGTACCTCTTGTCTGAAAAGCTAATAACAGCAATAAAAGCCAATTTTCGACAAACATAATTTATCTTAATAATAAATAAAAATTTATACATTGAACAACCCAGCGCACTATCAATTTCAAAACATAGGCAGTTTAGCGATTTAGTAAGTAAAAGTCGTACAATTGAAATATAAATCATAACACAATTTTAACAAATAAATCCCTATGCAATTTGTCAATCAATAAATTGTACAGTAAAATTGCAACAAGTAAAATCATACACAAGTTATCAATTTGGTAAATTAAAGTCGTACAAATGGAAACTAAATCACAACACAATTCATCTAGTTAAATCGTTATGCGTTTTATCAATCAATAAATTGGACAGTAAAATTGTAACAAATAAGATCATATTCAAGTTTATAATTTGGTAAATTAAAGTCGTATGAATGGAAATTAAATCACAACACAATTCAACTAAAGAATACACAAGTCTATCAGATAATCAATTCCTTCAATGGTATAAAGAATATATCCAACTTAACTTTATAAACATTATGTTTGACTAACCCAAACTATGGTGACCAATTTGCATGAAACCGCTATCAAAAAATAGATGGCAAGTAATGGCCCACGGCGAAAAGGTATACTTCATATTTACATTACATGATTTCACCTAATTGCACGTAAGTCAGTTCCTTGCACCAGAAACGTTAACCTTGTATACTATTAACTTGCAGTACATCAAAGATGTTTAGTTTTTATACTTTTTTCACGCGGGGGAGATACTCCAGCCGCGGGTGGTAGCAGACCAGGCAGAATTTTACTTTTTTCACGCGGGGAAGGTGCTTCAGCCGCGGATCTTTTTTTGCTGATCAGGCTAAAAGATACTTTTTTAACGCATAGGCGGTACGCCAGCCGCGGGACCTTGTCCAGTGGTAGATTTTGAATGATTGCAAGCTTCATAACCCATTCAATAAGTAATTTATTTTTAATTATGTATAGTCAATATTAATAACCAATTTCAGCAAACCAGCCAAACCTATACCTAAGTTGTCTTTATGGCCTCCATGTTTGATTCAAACCCTTTAAATATAAAGTTCACATTTCTTTATGTCAAACTCTACATTGAGTCCATAATTCATTCTTGGAATCATTCGTACATATTTTATACCTACGGAGTGTTTGCCCATTTTCTTTATTTACATGGTCTAAATGGCCTGACCGAAACCCGATACTCTTGTCTAATTTGACTTGAATACCGTTCCCTAAATCTGTACCACATTTATGCCATCGGGAACGGATATTTCTCTTTTTTTATGATTATCTTGAATCAACTCATGATATATGTAGTAAATTGGTAATTTGATTTTATTTATTAAAGTGATTTAACCTTAGTTAATGGCACATAAGTTTATAATCTTTAAATTCCCAAAGAAAGAGGACATAATTATCATGTTCGTCTCGTGACACAAGTAACTTGTGTTGTTAAATTTATATTAGTTATTTATCTATTTTGCTTTACCAAACCCGATTTATAGAGTCAGATAACTGAATAGGTGTAATACATTAACGAAATATGTGGCCTATATTCTAATGAAATAACTTCTCACCTGTAATTTTACACAGTTCACTTTGGACTAATTCAGGATCGGTTTGCTTTGACTCTACTGTCTTAGTACGTTTTCGCATGACTTTCGGCATTTTGCTAGATAATGTAACTTTCTTTTACTTGAAAAGCAATAAAAGGGTTACAATCGAATAATTGTCAACAGTTTCGCGGCCGCACAAAGACGTCGTTGCCATGAACCTAGAATACCCAATTCGCGGCCGTCGAAATGTCGCCAGAGGGTAACCTAACTTAATTAAATCCCTTTGAAAAATTTCCTTATTGATACCGTTGACTAAGCCAGCCGGTTTCCTGTTGTTAAGCCAATAATATCCATGTAATTAGATAAACAACATTCGCGGCCGTCGAAGACGTCGCCAAGGTATATCCAATTTCTCGCAAAGGAAGCCCACAGCACTCACAGGTACTCGTATGTACCTTAAAACTGCTAACTAACAAGTGTCTGATTCAGTCGCGTATTTGCCTTTTTATAGGGGTTCGCGCCCCCCGTCACTCGATTACTGTGACGTCTTTCGAACGTTTCTTTTATTCGGCGCTTCGTATGGGAATTCTACCGGCTTTTCTTTTTATATTTGATTAATTTTGCCTGCGTTTATTAAACAAAATCAATTTGATTAAGCAGTGAATTTGCTTTTAGTTGTATAATTTGTAGGGTAGGTCTGGGCCGTTTCAGTACCTAAAAGTCTTAAGGCAAGGAAAAACCTACTATATCCAGTAAAATATTTAAAGCATGATTTTTCAAAAATCTTGACTCAATTCAGCGTATTATTTGATATGTTTTTATTTATTTTTATCAATGCGAAATCGTTTTTGCCTCTCTTGTAAAATTGGGTAAAATGGATTTAACAGGTTAACACTTTAAGGCGACGTTATCATCAGATATTATTCCGAATCTGTAATGACAGCGCGTTTCCTAAAATTGTTCGAACGTTGATCAATCAAATAACTTTAACAGAAAATTAAAAGTTGAAGAATCATATGATTAATACATAACTTATTCCGTAATAGATTATTTAATTCATATAATTATGGGAAAACGTACTTTAACTACCTATAATTAGCAATATTTTTATTTGTTATTAGAAACGACGCATTACAAGTTTCCCATTTTAAAAATATGGACAGTATAATCTTCAACATTTCCAATACTTTGGTCAATAATTCACGTTATCTGTATAAACAATTGAGTTAACTTGTTTTCAAACTAAATTTGTATAAAGCAATAGGTCTAGTATAGAAAATTTAATCTACATATTTTATAACAATAACTATTTACGGTCATTAATATTTTAGATTACAACATTCAAAACAAGACCCAGTATTTTCCGTTGAATTAGTAGAAGATAACCTTTTTGAATGGTATGTGAAAATTTATAAATTAGATGGAGAAAGTGACCTAATGCAAGATATGGTAGAACTTGGCATTCACTATATTCTGCTACACTTAATATTTCCTGACAACTTCCCATTTGCTCCACCCTTTATGAGACTAATTTCACCTAGGATTGAAAAAGGATTCGTAATGGAAGGTAAATTATCATTAGTAAATTAAAATTCGTGCTGAAACTGAAGAATGTGTTTACTTAATGGAAATGAAACATAGTAGTGTATAAATACAAGAAATTTAATGTTATTTCAAAAGAAGAAAATTATACAGGAATTTCTATAAACCAACATTTATTAATGATTTGGTTAAATAACTCATTGTGTCATTCCTGGATGGGGTTCCAAATCCAATTTAATAACGCTTTATTATTTGAAGAATACACTGGCAAAACTGTACAGAAGAAACTTAATAATGACATTAAAAAAAAATTGAAAAAGGCACATTTTTTTAACATATAAAAGCAAAGCTATCGTAAAACAACATAACAAAACTGACGCAACCCAGTGACAAATTGAATATTTCATAGTCCAATTGTAACCGACATCAGAACAGCATCAATTAAGCGATAGAAATGTGTTAAATTATCTTGTCAAAAGAATTTTTGTGAAATGGAAGTAAAATAGTAATGATTAAATTATAATAGATGTAGCCAATTTTAGGGTATAAAAGAAACAGTTCTACCGTATATCATTAACATCCAAAGAAAATTGCAAACCTAAATTCACTGTAAGTTTCTAAAAGTAATATTCTGCAATTTTATCTGTTGGTAAAGAATGATTTTAAATAATACGTCACAAAACAATTAATTTAATTTCAAAATACCAAAGACAGATAAACTAGATTACTAAATCAAACAAAGTGAACTAGAATTAAAACACACCAAACAAAAATAAAAGGATATTACATCACTAAATGAAATGTTCCTGAAAGAACTTGTCAATTTCTTAAATACTAGGCCGCACATTATCCTATCGCGCAAGTAAATAAGCTATAAAAATTAACGGACCTTTACAAAGATGCAACCGGGGGAGACATTGAAAATGCCGAACCAGAATACAACGCCTATTAAATTTCAGATCTGAGAAAACTCATAATTGTGTTGAAAGTAATAGTTGATATACCTAAGTTTGGATTAGTTTTGGTTCGATCAGATTAGATTACGTAAGTTTAGTTTACAAAATATACCACATATATGCATATTACTTCAAGTTTCGTCCTTTTTTACAATTTATAACGTTAAGTGTGGTTGTAAAAAGCAAAATAACATTTGCATTCGAATTCGTTTCTTATTCCCCGATCAAACGATAAGCAACACGACTATAGTCTGTCGTAAGAACCTAAAAGTCACCCTCACCCACCCCAACCACAATTTAGTGTAAAAAATTACTTTTGGCAGATTACGTAAGTTCAGCTTACCAAAATATACCACATAAATACATATTACTTCAAGTTTCGTCCATTTTTAGAATTTATAACATTGTAAATGGTTGTAAAAGCAAAAAAAAACATTCAATTCGTCTCTCAATCCCCGATTTAACGCTGTTAGTCTCACTTAATATCAACTCATTTTAGTCCCTTGGATTGGTTCCGATACGTTATATTTAATTTTAATAGATTTGGTTAGTTTTGGTTAGTCGCCTAATCAACTTTCGGTTAGCTTCACTTAGTGTCAATATTATACTTATTTGAACGGGTTCCGATATAAACAATTTTAATAGACTATGTTGGGGTTTGGAACCTTCGGCAACATGAACTAAAACGGAGTTTTATCCACAATACCGAAACAGAATTATTGCACTCGACGCGCGTTTCGCTAACCATGTTAGCATCATCAGGAGATGATTAAAACTAAATTTAAAACTCTACCTAACTCGCTTTTATACTAAATGTTTGCTTAATCAAGCGGAACCGAAGGTTCCAAACCCCAACATAGTTGAGATGGCTTCACGGTCAGCGGAACTTAACCTTTATCGTAAGTTTTCTACTAAGATTAGGCTGGTGAGTGCAGATATTTGGTTTCTAAAGTCTTGTAAAAAATTTAATGTTTTCCCTAATTTTATTAAAATTGTTTTACCTAAATCTTCTCCAGTTACAGAAAAAGTAAATTCTTTTGCCAGACAAAAGTGGCTAGATTTAGAAATAAAAAATGTGTACAGTAAACGAAGTATGTTTGAATTAGAAGCATACAGACTTTATAAAAAACTAACATTTAGATTAACAAATATTGAGCATGAAGAATGGTACGAGTTCCAGAGAAAGATGTTTTTAGTAATTGATACAAAATACGTCAAGAAAATGTCATCCATTAATAAAAAACTTAAAAAACTTAGGAAAATGAATCCTAAGTCTGATAGTTCTCAGGAAGTCGTAAGCATCGTGGAAAACCTATCTTCTCAATCTTTTGATAAAGATTAATTAGATCTTTTAAATAAGGGTCTGAATTTTGCATTGCCTCCACCAAAGGATAACTTACTTGATATTGTAGCTAATATAGAAAGCTCTATTCAACATCTTCCTGACTCTACTAAAGGATTTGTTAGAGAAGCTCCTGCATGCATCAGATCTCAAAAAATGTAATTAATAATAATGTTAACCTTCGTCCTGGAAAAGGAAAAAATACAATTAAGAGATTAAAGGAGAAAGATGTTTTCTATCTAAAAGCTGACAAAGGTAATAAAGTTGTTATATTAGACAAAAGCGAATATTTTCAACGAGTTGATAATTTAATAGAATCCGGGCCCTATAACAAAATCTCAAGGAATCCGTTATCCAAGATGGTAACACAAGTTAGAAACACTTTGAAGATATGTAGCAACCTTATTTCTGATCAAATTAAATACAAATTATCTGTGAGCAATCCTACTATGCCGAAACTATATTGTCTTCCCAAGATTCATAAACCTGGGAAGGCAATGCGTCCCATAGTCTCGGGAATAGGATCGCCAACTTATAATATATCCAAGTGGCTAGCAAACCAGTTTGAAAATTTACCTATAAAACAACAGAACTCAGGAGTATTAAATTCCTTAGATTTCATAAACAAAATTAAAGGTACGAAACTTAAGGAAGGTGAAATTTTAATCTCGTTTGATGTCTGCTCATTGTTCCCTTGTGTACCAATCCCACAGACCTTGCAATACCTTGGTGAATTACTTGAGATGAACAGTTTTGATAACGAAATCAAACTAGAATATTTAACTTTAACCACACTTTGCATGGATCAATATAAAAATAACTATTACCAACAACTTGAAGGCACGGCAATGGGCAACTGTTTATCGCCGTTCTTAGCTAACCTTTTCATGAGTAAATTTGAAAATAAAATCAGTCAGGAGTTCGAATATTTTCCAAGGGTATGGTACAGGTATGTGGATGACACAAAAACCGCTAATATCGAAGATTTTGTAACCAAACTAAATAACCGTTTCCCCACCATTAAATTTACTTATGAAGTCGAGAACAATGGCAAACTTCCATTTTTGGATACTTTAGTGATTAGGAACGATAATAACACACTAGAATTTGATATTTATAGAAAAACTACTGCCACTAACCGATATATTCCTAATGACTCCTGCGACCAACACAAATTGGCCAGCTTCCATTTTTTGGTACACCGTATGGTTAACTTTCCTCTCAGCAGAGAAAGATTTAATAATGAAAAGGAGACAATTAAGAATATAGCGAAAGTTAATGGTTTTAATTCTAACTTAATAAATAGACTAATTAATAGGCATTTGTTTAGAAAGACCATTCGTGATTCCACTTATTTCGTCAATCAGGATAAAAATACAAAATATGTCTCGATACCATATAATCCTCAGTATACTAGAGGACTTCAAAAAGTCTTTAAGGAAGTAGGTTTAAAATTAGTATACCAAACTCAGTTCAACATTAAGAAATTATTAGGTGGACCAAAGGACAAAATTGAAATATTAGAAAGAAGTGGAATATATGAAATTGGATGCATGGATTGTAACCAAAAATATGTTGGGCAAACTAGGAGATCTATACAAACGAGATTCAAGGAACACATAGCTCATTTAAAGTATGGTAGAACAGAAAAATCAAGTGTTGCCGAGCATGCTTTTGATAACAATCATAGAATAACAATTAAAAATTTAAAATTAATTCATAATATAACTGATAGGAGATTATTAGACGCATATGAAAGTATGGAAATTATTAAATGTAAGAATAGTTTAAATAGAGATAGAGGGCCTATTCCGTATAGTCCATCGTATTGGTTGATCAAGCGTGACTAGTGGGATTCCAGGATTGGTTCCTTTGGTTCCGCTTTATTAAGCAAACATTTAGTATAAAAGCGAGTTAGGTAGAGTTTTAAATTTAGTTTTAATCATCTCCTGATGATGCTAACATGGTTAGCGAAACGCGCGTCGAGTGCAATAATTCTGTTTCGGTATTGTGGATAAAACTCCGTTTTAGTTAGTAATTTTAATAGATTTGGTTAGTTTTGGATCCAGGCATTTTAGTCACGTTCCGATACGTTATAATCAATTTTAATGGATTTGGTTAGTTTTGTTTTCGTTAAATCAACTTTCTTTTAGTTTCACCTAATCTCAAATTATTTTAGTCATTTGAGTCGGTTCCGATACCTTATAATCAATTTTAATAGATTTTGTTAGTCGTCTAATCAGCTTTAGGTTAGTTTCACTTAGTCTCAACATAGTTTAGTCATTTGAGTCGGTTCCGATATGTTATAATACATTTTACTAGATTTGGTTAG